>MCJB01048901.1:28607-44119 GCA_002018475.1 Nicotiana obtusifolia
CCCCCCCCCCCCAATCGCATATAATTGCACGTGGAGCACCAAACCTTGTGAAGATATTCTTCTTCAAGAAAGCCACCACACTTCTCGCTCTGTGTTGGGTAAAGCAACGTCCTCAACCCATTTGGACACATAATCCACCGCGACCAAGATGTAGGTGTTTTCACAAGAAATCACAAAAAAAGGCCCATGAATTCAATACACCACACATCAAAAATATCAATTCCAAAATGGTTGTGAGAGGCATTTTATTTTTCTTTGAGATTCTACCGGCAGTCATCACATCTTTTCACTAACTCACTAGCATCTTTGTAAAGAGTAGGCCAATAGAAACCGCAGCTAAGCACTTTGGCCGCCGTTTTTGCTCCACCATGATGACCACCATATGGCGAAGAATGACAAGCCACAAGAATTTTACCTTGCTCTTCTTCCGGTGCACATCTTCTAATCACCTCGTCCGTACAAATCTGAAAAAGGTATGGTTAATCCCAATAATAATCTTGACAATCCCGTTTGAGATTCTTCCTTTGGCTTGAAGAGAACTTATCTAGAATGATTCCACACACAAGAAAATTTTCTAGATCCACAAACCATGGTACTTCTTTCATTGAAATTACCAAGAGTTGCTCATCGGGGAAGGAGTCATTGATTTCTAGGCCATCAAGCAGCCTCCCCTCCTCCAAATGAGAACAGTGGTCTGCCACTTGGTTTTTACTACCTTTACTATCTTGGATGTCAATATCAAATTGTTGTAACAAGAGCACCCATCTCATCAACCGAGCTTTAGAGTCCTTTTTGCTCATAAGTTAACAAAGTGCCGCATGATCCGTGTGGATAATGACTTTTGCACCCATCAAGTACTGACAGAACTTCTCAATTGCAAACACAATAGCAAGGAGCTCTTTCTCCGTAACATATATTGTTGACTTGAGCACTATTCATGGTCTTACTAGCATAGTAGACCAGATGAAATTTTTTGTTGATGCGTTTCCCCAAAACAGCCCCAACCGCTACGTCACTTGCATCACACATGATTTCAAAAGGGACACTCCTATTTGGAGCGGTAATGATGGGAGTAGTTGTCAACTTGAGCTTCAACAATTCAAAAGCTCTCATGGAATCATCATTCAAGTTAAACTTAGCATCCTTCTCAAGAAGCTTGCACAACGGGTTCACCACTTTAGAGAAGTTTTTGATGAAGCGCCGGTAAAAACTCGCGTGGCCTAAGAAACTCTCACACCCTTCATCGAAGTTGGAGGTGGAAGCTTATAAATCACATCAATCTTTGCCTTGTCAACTTCAATTTCATTCCTTAGAATTTGTGGCCAAGGACAATACCTTCCTCGACCATGAAATGATATTTCTCCCAATTGAGCACCAAATTTTTTTCTTCACATCTAGCTAACGTTTTGTCCAAATTTACAAGACAATCATCAAAACAATCTCCAACTACCAAGAAGTCATCCATGAAAACCAGGTATTCCTCCACCATGTCCGTGAAAATAGCCATCATACACCTTTTAAAAGTCACCGGTGCATTACACAAACCAAATGGCATCAGCGTGAAAGCAAAAGTACCATAGGACATGTAAAGGCTATTTTCTCTTGATCTTCCCGGAGCAATGAGAATTTGGTTGTATCTCGGGTACCCATAAAGAAAGCAATAGAAAGCACGGCCAGCCAATCTATCGAGCATTTGATCTAAGAAAGGAAGCGGGAAGTGATCCTTCCTTGTGACTTTGTTAAGCTTGTGATAGTCCATACAGACCCTCCAACCGGTCACCGTTCTTGTAGGAATTGTCATTGGTGGCCACCGTCATGTCCCCCTTCTTTAGGACATATTGAACCGCAGAAGTTCACGAACTATCAAAGTTGGGATAGACAACCCCGGCATCCAACCACTTGATAATCTCCTTCTTGACAACTATTTGAATAGCTTCATTGAGTCTCCTTTGATGTTCAATAGATGGTTTGGCGCCATCCTCCAACTTGATCTTATGCATGCAAAAAGCAGGGCTTATCCCCCGAATATACACCAAGGTCCACCCAATAGCCTTCTTCCTCTTTTGTAACACCACCAATGTGGAATCTACCTGCACGTTAATCAAATAAGAGGAATGAATAACTGGTAAAGTAAAAGAAGGACCAAGAAATTCATACCGAAGATGTGGAGGCAATGGCTTCAAATCCAAGGTAGGAAGCTCTTCAATAGAAGGCTTTGTCGGAGGAGTTATACTATTTTCAAGATCCAAAGACAATTTCCGGGGTTCATAGTTGTACGACCCCATTCCTTAAAAATAATTCACACATTCCATGAAGCCATCCATCTCGCCATCATCAAAGTTGAGCAAGATGGCCTCCAACATATCACCAACATTGATTGTAGCACGTGTTTCATCAACAATAATATCGGTTACCAAGTCCACAAAAGAACACACCACATTGCCATTTGGTTGCCACATGGACTTACACACATGGAATACCACTTTTTCATCACCAACCCGAAAAGAGAGTTCTTCGGCTTCAACATCAAAAAGAGCCTTACCCGTAGCAAGGAAAGGTCTCCCAAGAATAATCGGTACGCGGCCATTTGCAATCTCATGGAGGTGGGTCTTGGTTGCCCAATTCCCAAAGTCTTGAAAACCGAATAGGGCATCAAATTGATACTTGCCCCAAGATCACAAAGAGCTTTAACAAACTCCGCACTTCCAATTGTACAAGTTATCGTGAAAGTACCAGGATCCTCCAACTTAGGAGCCATTGAATGCACAATTGCACTCACTTGATGAGTGACTTTGATGGTCTTAAAGTTCATTCACCGCTTCTTTGTCACAAGATCCTTCATAAACTTTACATAATCGGGAATTTGTTCTAAAGCTTCAACTAATGACACATTTATTGAGAGACTCTTCATCATTTGAATGAACTTCTTGAATTGATTATCACCATTTTGCTTGGAAGGTCTTTGAGGGTATAGAGGTGGAGGCTTAGGCAATGGTGCCTTAGCCTTTTGCACTGCCGGCTCCGGTGTGTCAATAATGTGTTCCCTAGATGGGTTCACCTCCTCGTGAGTCTCTTTTACACTATCATCAATATCAATCCGAACTTCATCATTAGGTTGCATTACATTGTTCGGGATCTCTTCTTCTTGCATCAGTTGATCATCATCAACAAGTTGCCTTCCACTTGAGGTGGGTGCATTCCCGCCTCTTCCACTTCTTGGGATAATCGCCATGGCATGCCCTGTGTTATTA
Source organism: Nicotiana obtusifolia (assembly GCA_002018475.1). Taxonomy (NCBI): domain Eukaryota; kingdom Viridiplantae; phylum Streptophyta; class Magnoliopsida; order Solanales; family Solanaceae; genus Nicotiana; species Nicotiana obtusifolia. Next base: position 31,859 of record MCJB01048901.1, read on the forward strand.
CCACCCTTTGGGTTTACCACCATGTCACTTGGTAGTGCCCCCTTAGGACGAGTATTAAAGGGTTGAGAGATTTGCCCCATTTGAACTTCTGGGTTGCGGATTGATGTGTTGTCATCCGAATTGGCATTCTTTTCTATCATTTGTTTGAACATATTTTGAATACACCCCATATCATTTTTTGAAGAACTCGAACCATGGGAAGGATAAGGAGGTGGGTTTCTTGGGTGTTGGTACATTGGAGGCCTTTGAAAACCCGACCCTCGGTTGCTTTGACTGTTGTTCCATCCGCCTTGATCGTTACCTCCCTAATTTCCTTAGTCGTTTCCACTCCAATTTTCTTGATTGTTATTGTTATGCCAACTCCCTTGATTGTTTCCTTCACTCTAATTTCCTTGATTATTAGAATTCCAATTGCCTTGGTTGTTTTGAGGTATCCACTGTTGTTGGCTTGGGCCTTGGAAGTTGTTTCTTTGCCCTTGAAAATTATTCACATATTGCACCTCCTCTTCTTGTTCATTATAGGAATCATCTTGCTCAAAACTACCGTCTTCTTGCACATATTTCTCCACTCGATTTTGCACTTGTGGACCCTTGGTCCTCCTCTTGTTCACCATCATGTTCACTCCTTCCATAGCATCGACTTGCTTAGGATTTTGCACTTGATTTAGTTGGGCCTTTGCTAGTTGAGTCATGGTAGTTGTCGATTCGGCAATGGCTTGCCCATGGTCTTGTAATTCTTTATGAAGGTGGATCATATTCGGGTCACCTTGTGGAACATTAGCCTGGGATTGCCAAGCTGATGATGTTTCTGCCATCTCATCCAAAATCTCGCATGCCTCCGCATTAGGCGTAGTAATAAAGTTTCCACTAGCTAGTTGATTCACTACACATTAGTTGGTTGTGTTAATCACACGTTAAAAGGTTTGTTGAATCATGTTTTCCGTTGAATCATGTTTTCCGTCATATCGTTGTCGGGACATTCTTTGACCATAGTTCTATAGCTTTCTCATATCTTGTGTAATGATTCATTTCGCTCTTGCTTGAATGCTAAGATATCATCTCGAAGCGTAGCCATGTGTCCGGGAGAGAAGAACTTAGCAATGAACTTTTTTGCCAACTCATCCCAAGTGTGAATTAATTGATTCGGCAATCGTTCCAACCAATCTAAAGCTATCCCCCGTAGAGAGAAGGGACAAGGCCTTAGCCCCAATGCATCCTCCGAGACATTTGTTTGCTTGCTCCCGCAACAAGTGTCCACAAAATCCGTCAAATATTTATAAGCATTTTTTGTTGGAGCACCAGTGAAGAATCCCCGTTGCTCAAGCAAAGTGAGCATCACATTGGTGATTTGGAAGTTGCCCGCCCTAATACGGGGAGGGACTATTGCACTAGCATAACCTTCATTGGGCTATATCCGGTGTGGAGCCGCTCGTGGTGGAGGTGGGCGTGGAATGGGCACATTGTCATGAGGTACTCGGCCTCTCCGATTGGCTTATGGATCATGACGTAACTCCTCTAATTGCTCGTCCTCAGCATCCAAATCCCCCAAAGGCAAATTTATGAGCTTATTGTTCGCCATGGTTGAACCTAAGATTCCTCACAGAAGTTAGTAACATGGAAGAAAAAGAAGATATTCCAAAAACAAACTCAAATATATAGCTAACACCGTTTTAACTGCCCGGCAACGGCACCAAAAATTGATCCACGTCCAATCCGCACTCAATAGTGGTGGAAACGGTCGTTGAAAGAATAGTACTCAACAAGAGTCTGGGTCGATTTCCACAGGGAGTTACAATGGGTGTTAGGAGTATACAATTGATGAGAGCTAATGGATTAACTAAATTTGCACTTCCACAAAGGTTTTGATTTCTAAATCTACTTTTACTCTAACAATTGTAAGCTAAGATAAGAATCTAGAAGCGAATGATTGTTTTTGGTCTTTTTTCAAATAGCTAAAAAGCCTATGGATGTGACTATAACCTAAGTGTTCGCCTAATGTGTTAAATACTTTAATACTTAGTTTTGTTGATTGGAGTATATTATAGCTCTCAACTCTATGTTATGCACTCGATACCTCTCGGTCAAAGAGTAATTTTGCCTAATTTAGCTTTCTCAAGTCCAAATGGGTATCAAACAAAATAGTTAATATGAGCACAAGACAGGTTCTGACTATCTCTACTTTTAAACCTTTAATTAGGCTAATCAAATCCTCAATTAGCCTAATTTCTTGTTAACCAAGTTATCCTAGACTAGGCCCCTTTTTCTCAAGTAGAGACTAAGTCAAAAAGGCATGAATTAACGCTTGCAACCATTAATTCTAAAATTGAAGCATGAACTAAGCTAAATAATCAACACTCAATCATAAACAAGCATTAAATTAAGTAACCATAAGGTTTACACACTAGGGTTGGGTCACAACCCTAGTAAAATTCTAGCTACTCATAGTGGGAATTGAAGAAAATAAAAAATATATACTAATGTTTAAACACTAAAATAATCATAAACTTCCTAAAATGGAAAAATGTAACGGCTACATCAACTCAAACTTCGAAACTTGACCTAAAAAAGTGAAACTCATCTACATCAACTCAAGAAAGTTGTAGTATGTTATGTTTTGGGGGCATATCCTCCATTCTCTATTCTTAATGGCTATTTCCAGAGGCTGTGGGGTAAATACAGGATCAACAAGGTGTCAATGTTAAAACATGGTATTGGTCTTGTTAGGTTTGATAATTAGGAGGGGGGAAATGAGGTGATACATAAGGAATCTACCGTTTCGATAACAAGCCGTTTATAGTAAAGGTTTGGAATCCAGACATGGAGTTTACCAGAGAGGAAATATGCACAGTTTCAATCTAGGTTAATCTTCCAGGGTTAGATTTCAAATATTGGAGTCATAAAGGACTTAGTAAAATCGGTAGTCTAATTGGCAGGCCACTAATGGTGGATAAACATACGGAGTAGAAAAGAGGTTTGAGTTTTGCTAGATTACTCATAGAAGTAAAAATGGATGCGAAGCTACCTGATAAAGTATTTTTAAGAATGAGAAAGGGGTATTGATGGAGTAGAAAGTAAATATGATTGGAGGCCCACACTTTGAAAATGTTGTACGAAATATGGACATGATGAATAGCCTTGTAGGGCAAAAAAGATGGATCAACAAACCGTTCCTAAGGAGCATAATGAAGATGGAACAAAAGTTAAGGAACAACCTGAAGTTCCTAATGCAAGCATAGATAAAGTCACTATGGAAAGAGATATTAAGGTGACAGAAGGTGTACAAATTGGTAGGCTAAGCAATGAAGGATGGGTGACTCCTATAAATAGTATCAGGACTGCAAAGTCCAAGCAAACAGAGAATAGGGAGGTTAGTATGAATACTTTCCAACCACTGGATAAAGCAGGGACAAGTAACCAAGTGTGGCAATCTGTTTCAGGGTAAAGAGTCCTGTGAATAAAGGGGGTGCGATGATCAGCCCTTCCCTAAGCAATGGATAACATACTGTGTTGGAATATTAGGGGTATGAATTCCCCTGAAAAACAAGAGATTAAGCTCCTTTGTAATAGGGAAAACATTGGTATGGTAGGACTTTTTAAAACAGAAATCAAAGTCAATAAGATAGATCAATTGGAAAGTAGTTTGTTTGGAGGGTGGAGATTCACAACTAACCTAGACCTCTACTATAATGGAAGAGTGTGGTTGAATGGGAGACCTAACTGGTTCCAAGTGAGTCTTGTTAGTAAAACTGCTCAGGTAATTACATGCCAAGTGAAACATATTAGTTTGCAAGCTACATTTCTTCTGACTGTTGTGTATGATTCAACACAAGGGAGGAGATGAGAAGCTTGTGGACCTATTTAGAAGATATAAATATGGGTGTCAGCATGCCTTGGTTGGTAATGGGAGACTTTAATTTTGTGCTGAAAATTGAAGACAGAGTTCGAGGTAATCCCATGAGTATGGGGAGATAATGGACTTTCATAACTGTGTGGAGACTTATGGGCTACTTAAACTACCATACACTGGGAGTAGATACACTTGGAGTGATAGGCATAGGGATAACAGAATATTCTCTAAGATCGACTAAGTGTTTATAAATACTGAGTGGCTTAACTCTATGCCTGATTTCAATGGACAATGCCTTCCTGATGGAATTAGTGACTATTGTCCAGCTAAGCTGTCAACTACAACTGCCCCAAGAAGAACTAAAGTTGCATTTAAGTATTGTAATGTCTGGTCTACTCACTCATGTAGTGAGGCAAAGTTGGGAAGAACAGGTAGATGGTTGTAGTATGTTCAAGGTTGTGAGAAAATTAAAAATGCTGAAGAAGAAGCTAAAAAATCTGAACGGCAGCACTTTAGAAACATCACAGATATTCCAAAGGAAGATAGAGTGGCATTTGCTCAAGCACAAGCGGCCCTGCACCTTAATCCTCTTGATATGCATCTGCAACAGGTGGAGACGGAGAAATTTCTAAAGTTCAGACAGTCCTCTTATTTGGCAGAGATATACCTGCAACAAAGAAGTAAGGAAAATTAGATAGAATTAGGAGATGATAACAAAAGATATTTCTTCACAGTAATAAAGCATAGGAAACTACAATAAGGTATTGTGCAGTTATCAGACAACCAAGGTAGAGTGCAGACTGATCAACAAATCATTGCCTCTATATTTCTAGACAACTATCAGGAGTTTTTGGGGCAGAAAGAGCAGCAGAGAGTGAGAGCATTTCATAATTTTTCAAAGAATGGACATGTGCTAACTACAGATCAACAACTAACTCTTCTAAAGCCAAATCAGCAAAGGAGGTAAAGGATGTTATGTCCAGTATAAAGGAGAATAAAAAGTCTGGTCCAGATGGCTTTGGAAGTAGGTTCTTCAAAGCTGCATGGTCCATTGTGGGTTATGAAGTTACAGATGCCATACTTGAATTCTTTGAAAATGGGAAATTATTGAAGCATATTAACTCTACTATTATAGTTTTAATTCCTAAAGTAGAGGAACCTCGGTTTGCTAATCAATACAGACTTATATCATGTTGTAATGTGATATATAGATGCATATCTAAAGTCAACTATCAGAGGCTCAAGAAGGTTATTGGAGTGTTGGTTGCTGAGAACCAAGCAATATTTGTGGAGGGAAGGTCTCTAATTCACTATGTCTTAATTTGCCATTATCGACTAAGACTTTATAACATAATAACTCCACCTAGATGCTTGATGAAGATTGACCTCAAGAAGGCTTATGATATGGTTAGCTGGGATTTCCTGTAAGAGGTTTTGAAAGGGTATGGTTTTCCTAGACCTTCTGCCCACCTAGTAATGAGTTGTGTCACCTCTAGTAGCTTTACTGTTGAGTTAATAGAGAGGGGCATGGCTACTTCACAGGTAAGAGATAGCTTAGACAAGGTGATCCTATGTCTCCATTACTGTTTGTATTTGTCATGGAGTATTTGACTAGAGTCCTTAGGAGGATGAGTGATCTGTCAGATTTTCAATTCCATCTAATGTGAAAAAGCACAAAGCTCACACATTTAATTTTTGTTGATGACTTGATGCTTCTCTATAAAAGGCAACCTAACCTCCATCCATAGGATCATGGAGGCCATTACTCATTTCAATGAAGCATCTGGGCTGGAAACTAATTTGAACAAGTTAAATATATTCTTGGCAGGTATTGATGAAGATAATCAGCAGAGGATTCTAAGCAGCACAAGCTTTTCAATAGGTTCTTTGCCGATTAGACACTTAGGCTTACCTTTATCTTCAAAGAAGTGGAGTAGAGTGGAATGTCACAAGCTAGTAGAGAAGATCACAGAGAGAATGAGAAGTGATTATTCTAAGCAGCTTTCTTATGCTGGCATATTACAAATAATTACTGTTATTCTCTTCTCTATATACAACTTTTGGGGGACTGTGTTCATTTTACCACAAAGTGTGATAAAAAGAAATTGATAGAAAGTGCAGGGAATACCTCTGGGGTAGCACTGAAGTGTAGAGGAAAGTATCTCTAATAGCTTAGGAAAAAGTGTGTAAGCCTGAAAAGCTTGGAGGCTTGAACATAAAAGGATGTAAACTATGGAATATTGCATCAATTGTAAGCTGTTATGGCAACTAGTCACTAAGAAGGATGTGTTATAGGTCAAATGGGTACATGAGGTTTATATGAAGAACTGTAGAGATATCTGGGAACATAGTCCACCACAAGAGTGTAGCTGGTACTGGAAGAAGTTGAATTCATTGAAAGAGATAATGGCACAATGGTATAACAGAGACACATACAAATTAACTTCAAATGGCACCTATTCAATATCAAGTAGTTATAATGCAATGCTTGGGGATATGACAAGCACGAGATTTGCTGAATAGGTTTGGAGTGCTGTAATGTTGCCCCGGCAAAGAGTAATCTTATGACTTGCTTATCGGGATAAATTGCTAATAACGGAAAGGCTATTGATACTAAATATACTTACTGATGGGAATATGAATTGCTACTTATGTGAGCTTGGAGTTCCTGAAACTCAGCTACACCTTTTTGTTGAGTGTGAATGGGTCACTACAGTAAGAGAAAAACTGGCTACATGGACTGGTATTGCTTTCCCAATGAAGCATACCATAAGCACCCCGCAATGGATCAGAAACAGATAATGGAGGCAATTCAGAAAAGAAGTTGGAGCCGTTGTTTATGGAGCCATGATTTACTATACATGGCAAGCTAGAAATTAGAGAATACTCAGAAAATTAAATGTAAATAGAGAGTTTATAGTTTTACAGATTCAGAAAGAACTTAGAGAGAATTAGCAATCGTGCAGGTTCTAGTAGAGCTAGAAACTGTCAAGTTTTAATTCATAGGCTCTGTAATTAGATTACATTGATGATTGGTTTGTCTTTTTGAGATCTTAGAATTCCAAGCACCCTTCCTAGAAGGTGGTTTGGAATCTAGATGCTCTTAATTTGTAAAGCTTTTGGTTGTTATGATAATATTCGCAGTTTATTACCAAAAAAATGTGATATAGAATTATATCAAGATTTTAGTATAAAATTATATTAGTATTGCTTATAATAAAAAGAAAATAAATTAAAATGAAGAAGCATAAAATTATTTCAAAATTCTTATCAGACTTATGTTAAAAATAATAACTCGGTACCAAATGATTCATAAGTGTACAATTAACGTGAGAATATATGGTGATTGCATGTAATCTCCATTCTCCGCGTGGGAGTTCCGATGGGTCCAGCCGTAGCGTAAAACTTTCATAGGACACCTTATTTGGTCGTGGCTATTCAATTTGCATCTATTTTTTTAAAATTGTTTAATTAGTATCCTATATTAATAAACTTCAGAAAAAATCCATTTCTTCTCCTCCGGTTATTCTTCTTCCTCCTAAGGTTTATGTAACCATGAAAAAGTTAGCTTCTTCTCCATGTTAGGGTTAACATGAGAATAAGTGATATTCGAACTTCTCAATCAAAATTGAGAAGAAAAGACTTCATTCAATAATTACAAAGAGGTGGAATCGTAGACTTAGAGGGATTCTGATTTAGTGGTTGATCGCAAAGAAGTTGCAGGTAACATCACGTTGTAGTACCTTTTTTTAAAACCAACTTCACACATGGACTATGTTTGGCAAAAATAAAGTTTGGGACAAATAGGATTGCTTGCTTTCCAATTATGTGGACTTCAGATACGTATGTCCGAAATTCAGACAAAAATATTTCGGACGCGAATTTTGAAACTTCAATCGCATGTGTCTGAAGTTATTTCCAAAAAAAATATGCTTGTAAAAATTTATAAACTTCGGGTATAGCTTAAATGGGGGTACAAAAACTCGAGTGAAGACGATACAAGGTAGCCATTCTAAAGGGCTGTTATTTAGAAATTAGCCGGTGCATCTTCAATTTCAGTTTTTCTGTTTAAATTTTCAGGATAAAAATGTGCAGCGTTTTTCCTGAAGTTAAGATTTTCAGTTTAAACCTTCAGGACAAAATAATTACTGGCTAATCTTTAAATAGCATCCCTGAAATGGTTATCTCTGCTCTTGCTCCAAAATCTGACTATCTGTTCACTTGGGCCATCCCCTACAAGGGAGAAAAGATACCCGTTCAAGTTGGGCCAGAGATTTGGATCCACTAAGAATCGCCTTCAATGTCTGCTTTGTATTCCAAATACAAAGTTATTAGATTTGGGCTAGTATGGCTTAAGACACACTCTTCCAATATTATGACAAGCGAGCCCAATAGTTTATTAGACTATGCGATGACCAGTAAAATATACTTCCAATAAATAAAATACGCGTCACTTGATGTACAGTACAACTTCACATTCCTACAGCCGATATATAGTACCCTCAATACTAACTCCATTTCAAGTTAGAATATGACATCGCTCCAATTAATAGCAGTTATCTAGATAAAAACTTACCATTTTTCCCTCTCAAGGTACCATAACTGTCGTTGCAAGTTTCTGTAGACATTTGTAAAAGAGTGCAGTGTTTATTGCATGAATACAGTCTCAGCATAGGACAGGAGAGAAAAATCTGAAACATGGCTAATCTTATAATCATGACGCACAATCAAATTCATATTTTTCCCAGCACCACCTTTCGCTCAATTAAAACTAACATTTAGCACTTGCAGTTTCCCAGCACTCTTTTTTAATCTGGTTAAGCAATAAGAGAGAAAATAGAAGGGTGTAAAAATAGGCAAATCAAGACAGACGAGATTAATTTTTAGCCTAATACCAGCAATCTTATAATGTCAGTGTTCTACAATTTCAGTTTGAAACAAAATGGTTGAGTCTAGACGTGGAGAAGCAGGATTCCCGTACTGTCTAGTAGAGCTCTCAACTTCAATTTTTTTAAGATAGTGCCTCCAACATTTGATGCATCTAGAGTCGCAGCATGCAGGAACAATCTCTCTTTCAATTAGTTTCTCCATTAAGAACTGCAATTGCAAACCAAAGGCGGAACAAGAATGAAAAATAAAGCACTGTGATTCATTTCACTGTGAGAAACAAAAATCCTATATGAGCAAAGACAGAAAAATCACGTTCACCTGTATAAATTCTTCACTGTGCCCCCAGGTCCTGACAACTGATAAAGTCTCTGGATGGAAGTCCAAAGCAGACCATCTAGTAGAGTTTCGAAATTTAGAGACTGCATAACTTGCAGTATCTTCAAATGCTTGACAACAGATAACGGGCAGGATGATGTTCCATTCAGTTCTTCCACGATGAATGTATTCTTGATAATCAACAAAACATGAACGAAAAGGATAATCAAATATAACGTAAAATAAACATTAACCAAAAAAACTGAAAATGGAGTGCAGACTGACAGTTTTTGAATTTATAGACAAAACCAGTACGTTCAGTTGTTCGAATCTAGATAGATATGCCCTCAAATTTTGAAACCAACTTGTGCTGAGACGATCGCTGGGCGTTAATTTGAGATAAGATTCCTGTAGAGAAGATGTTGTCAAAGAGAATATGGCAGGCAATTTAGGAGCTCCATATTCAAAACGGAGCAGCTTTGGGGTGCCTATCTCAACTTCCATCAGACTCTTGTGAGAACAAAACGTCAACTGGCTAAGCACACAACTTGAAAATTTACGCCTCGTCAACTTAAAACAAAAGTTCAATTCTAATTTCTCAAGAATGGGTAGTTCAGAAACAAGATTTTCTACCATTTGGAGGTAATCTGCTCATATGTTATGCTCAATTCTTTCAGAAATTTGAAAGCAGCCACGTCAAACTTTAACTCGTCGTTACATCCTCTGTAATACAGACTTTGAAGGTTAACAGCTTGAATCAGAATACTTGTATATGTTATATCATTTGCTTGATGCAAGGTAAGCTTCAGAAGATTGGGGAGATCAGATATCAATAGATGTTTTACTCCCTGACACCTGATAAGACTTAAATCTTCTACCGCAGGACAAGCAGAGAAAATTTCCAAGATTATTCGCTCCTCCAAAAAAACATCAGTAAGAGAAAGCTCCCTCAATTTAGTAAGCTTTATATGATCAATAAATAGAGGCCACTCGAGCTTAAAGCCTCCCAATCTTAGAACGACCAGCGATTTAGCTGTAAGTGCTGTACCTGGCAAAATATACAAATCTTTTTCATCTTAAGAATTAATATACCAATATTTTTGTTGGTACTTAACATGAAAGTCTAATTCCTTGATGCAGTTATTGGTGGCCAATCGTATCCATTCGTCGATACAAGAGGCACTTATTAAATCCGAAAGTTTAAGAGAAAGCCTGAATGTCTTTATTATTGCCTTTTGGGTGCAGAGGTTGATCAATGAGCCGTCTATAATATGTAGGAATGCATCTCTTACATCAGCTTGTTTTGATCCCTCTTTTTCCATCGACATGAGTTCCCTTATGGAAAGGTTTTGGTCAAAATCAAACGTAAATACAGGAAGCAAATTCCACACTTTCAGCCAGGTCTTGGAGAGCACGCTAGTTTGAGCTGCATTGCAGGTAGGAAGAAGAGTATGTGCTGCAAAATAGAGTCAGGTAACTGAGAGATTCGATCCATTACTGTAACTTACTTTTTCTATGGCGCATGAGTAGGTACTTCAGTGGACATCTTTCCTGAAAATTAATCAGGCAAAAAGATACATTAAACTACATATTTAGTTGATCTTATTCAGATGTCTAAAAGAAATATCAAGGGCCTGATCGATTTCAGAATATTGTATCACTTCCCAAAAGATGGAGGTATCATATGCAAGTCTTAAGAAACAACAAACACTTGTGAGTGCTGGCAAACGACCAATTCTTCTATTTCCAAACTTGCCAAGTTCTGAACTCAAGCTAGTCACAAAGAGAATGTATTCTACTACTAGCCTTGCCTGTGCAATTTCACCAGATTCAAAACATACATGAAGCAGTAACTTTTACCTAAATAAATTATTTTTTAAAAGAATTAACAAAATAATACAATATTTTTCAAAATTTTCAGAAATAGATCTTTTGTAACAGAACTAATACTGTCTCTTTCGTTATTATGTAACGACAGTCTGCTACATCATTACAACCTGATAAGTTAATCTGCGATAAGATCTGAGCTAATCGGTACGAAAGAATTACTCAAAGTAATGAAATTCTGCTAAAGTTCCATCATTGTAACTTTCAGCCTTTTACAAGCAAAATTCAAAAAGCAGCAAATTTTTCGATGGTTGCATTTCTGATAACTTCATCAACTTTCATCAGCATTCAAGCAAACAAATAATGGCATTTCACAATCTACCGGTTTAAAAAATCAGCAATCACAACAATCAACATTTCAAAAGAATCTTTCAATCAGCATTCGACCACTTAAAAAAAAAAACAGCAGCTTTTTCATAATACACTAAAAAATATCTGGATTACACGAAACGGGAGTAATTTTGGTAATAACGAACCTAAATTTTGGTAATAACGAACCTAAAGCAGCAGCTGTTGGGAAAATCGGGTAATTTTTCCACTACGACAACACAACTAGTGAAATGAACTAGTTCAAAAACAAATGAACTAGACAGAACACTAATACAAATACCCGACAAATAATATTGAATATTATACTACAACAGAAAAGAAATAAAGCGGAATAATAAAAGAGACAAAGAAAGAACACACCCGAAAATTTGTTAACGGAGTTCGGCCAATTTAGCCTAGTCTCCGAGCACCGCTCAAACAGCCCGCTTTTTATTAATGTGGGAGAAGAGAGTTTTTTTGGGATACTAACATTGAAGGAGGAGGAGTTAATTTATAATCTCCAAATCCTCCTCCCAAAAGAAAACCCACCGATGTGGGATTTCAATTAGAGCCAAAAAGTCAACAATTCTCCACCTTGGCTCTAATTGAAGTCCCACCAAATACAAATCTTCTCAAACAAACATAACAAAAAAATAGTTTCGTGGTGCTTCAAATTTGCGCCTCCGGGCGCCAAACTTCAAATGTGCAAGACATTAACCAAGTCCAAACAGTGTTCGAACTTGGCCCTTGGAACCACCTTGGTCAGCATATCTGCAGGATTCTCCGTAGTGTGAATCTTCTGGAGAAGTATCTCCTCTTCTTCGAGAATCTCCCGTACAAAATGATAGCGAACGTCAATGTGCTTCGTCCGTGCATGAAAGACTTGATTCTTTGCTAAATGAATAGCACTCTGACTGTCAGAATATACCTCAAGTTGTTTCTGACCAACTCCCAAGTCTTTAAGCAACCCATAAAGCCAAATTGCTTCCTTCACAGCCTCTGTAATTGCCATA
>MCJB01048902.1:0-21950 GCA_002018475.1 Nicotiana obtusifolia
CAAATCTGCAGAACCTTCACCAAACGTGTATGAGTTCTACCAACTATACAAGGACACTGAAATGATTGAAAGAGACACCACGTGGGCAACCAGGGGGGAGGGGGGGTAGATTTTTTCCTATATATATGTATTAATGCACTGGGTTGGGGGACACGTTTTTTGGAGCTGAAAACAAGAAACAAAAGGCAATATATTGATTACCTAGTTTTGCAATTGTAATCTCTCTCCCAAGTATTATATCCTTTCTCTCTTATCGTATACTTGTTTGCAATCGAATTCGTCACTTACTTATCGTTTCCCACGCTCAAAATTCAATTGATTTGTTTCCAATTTTTGGGGCAAATAGTTTCAAGCAGCGGCGGTTCGACAACCAAGAAAAAGAGGCATTTAATGAAGGGCAGGGGTTTGTCGCGAATTGACCTCTGAAAAGACTTTCCCCTTGATTAAAGCGCGTCACAGTGCTGATGTCACCAGACAAAAAGGGCGGTCAAATCTTAACGTAGTTTTAGAGAATCGGCGGCGGCTCATTTCGTCCTTTGTCGTTACCCTCCAAAGAACGAGGGGGCTATCTGTGTAAGGCAAAATCGGGTTTTTCATAAAAGGATCAATCGAGGTTGAATCTCGAGGTTGAACCTCGGGACCGGTTACCAGACCGGCAATCATTTGACCGGGCAAACCTATATCGAGGTCGAATCATTTGACCGATGTTCGGACCGATGTGTGATGTCGACACCAAAAACCGGATGATCGATGCTTGAACCATTGACCGAGCATCGAAGTCGGGACAGAGTCAAGGCCAGATTTGATATGGCGATCGATAGGCCATCCCGAGTTTGACCCCATCGATATGCCCGTTGCGTTCGCTGCCAACCGGTGATCAAAGGTCAGCGACACTGCTCAGAGCTGTTCATGGCACGTGGGGTCCTCACCTAACCTGCAGTACATCCACCAAATCTGCAGAACCTTCACCAAACGTGTATGAGTTCTACCAACTATACAAGGACACTGAAATGATTGAAAGAGACACCACGTGGGCAACCAGGGGGGGGGTAGATTTTTTCCTATATATATGTATTAATGCACTGGGTTGGGGGACACGTTTTTTGGAGCTGAAAACAAGAAACAAAAGGCAATATATTGATTACCTAGTTTTGCAATTGTAATCTCTCTCTCAAGTATTATATCCTTTCTCTCTTATCGTATACTTGTTTGCAATCGAATTCGTCCCACGCTCAAAATTCAATTGATTTGTTTCCAATTTTTGGGGCAAACAATTATTAAGAAAAAATTAACTTTATTTTTTTAAAATTGACCCTTGTTGTACATATTCCAATATAAATTTTAATTAAGAATAATTTTATCGAAATATTCTTTTTTCTCCTTTAAGAGTTAGTATTTTTTCGAGAGGCGTGCCAAATATTAAAAAGTGAGATGTAAAATAGACGGATGAAAGGGACAAAAGTTGCTTATGAATTGGAACCCAAAAGCAAAAACTGGATTCATTCAGCTTTCAATTTTTTTCATTCATGTCACTTCTTTTTCACAAGGGAAGAAATTGAATTAAAAAAATGATGTAGATGGCGACTGTTACTCTCATCATTTTACTTTGTTTTTGACACTATCTTTCTATTAATTTATTTCCAAAGAATTTTATATTTTTTTAATGAGAAATTTCTATAACCTTATAATATTATGGGCACATATTTTTGTTTTGGCTTTTTTTAGAACTATCAAATTTAGATTTTATTAAACTAAATCTACGTCCAAACATTACTCAAATGCTAACCACATGATACGAAATATGTAGGATCATAAGTTATAAAATAAAAAAAATTCGTGAATTTCGTGCCGAATGAACCGTAGCCAAACAAATTGAAACAAATAAGTAGAATATACTTTATTAATAACCAGAGGAATATAATAACCACTTTTCGGGAACTCATTTCCCCAATTTTTACTAATCACCCTTAATATTAAAGTAATGAACAGTTCTCCAAAATCAGCATTGAATTTTCTGTCTTTTTAGAAAGACAAGATTTCTTCTCAATGGCTAGGATGCTCAACAAGAAAGGAAGGAATATACTTTAGAAATTAAACCACTCTAAGAATGTCCCAGAGCTGTACATATCTTAATTCATTAGAGTATCTCCTCTTGATTATGCTCTACTTTTTTCAGGCAATTTGATGCAAAAGTTGGGTATTTTCAGCTTATAACAAAATTAACATCTCAGCTTCCCAAGTACAATAGAAGAAGAATCATGGCAATTTTCCACCACATAATGCTTAAGCTGTTTTTGGGAAATGGAGGTGCTGCAGACTTCATATCACCAATCCTTTAAAAATTACAAAGAAAACAAATAAGAAAGAGGAAGCTAAGTTAATAAAGATGCTCAAGTACTTTCACTAATGCAGAAACTTCATATAATAGTAAATACTACCTGGGTCCAGATGTAGCATAAATACATTTCTCATGACCTACAACATTAGAAAAAACAATGTAAATGTTAGAAAGGACTAGTATTTTGTTTTCCATGCCTAAAAAATTCCCAAACACAATAATCACTTTCTTTTCAAACAGACAAGACATAAAAAGGGAAAATCAGAATATAATATCCCTTAGTCATTAGAGTATTAAGTAACCTCGGATATTCAAGGACTTGTAAAAAAGACAGCCCGGTGCACTAAGCTCCCGCTATGCGCAGGGTCCGGAGAAGGGCCGGACCACAAGAGTCTATTTTACGCAGCCTTAGACCTTTGTGGTCCAGCCCTTCACCGGACCCTGCGCATAGCGGGAGCTTAGTGTACCGGGTTGCCATTTTTCACAAGCCCTTGAATGTGATAAATGGACAATTTAGAAACTTACCCTAAGCAACACTCACACATGTCTTAATAGACTTGTATATACTGCTGACAATATAAATTTTTACACACTATAAGGTCTCCAACAAAATAACAAGAAGCTAAGTAATCGTTCATAAAAAGTAAAACTAGTAACCTGAAAAATAAAAAATGCGGAATCTTTTACTCTATGTCAATTTGACCAAAAAAGAAATGATATTTGGTGATATTCACATAAGGTCCATCTTGAACTGGACATATTGGCCAGTGGCACAGGAATGCAACAACTACAGTTAACCACATTTTCTTGTTGAGCAACAAATCAAGCAATTTTGAACAACTAGGTTTTGTATTCATATTTGAGAAGAATACAGTTATTTGATCAAAAGATAATGATCCAGGCCAAATAGATGCTTACTGGGGTTGGTTTTAGTCAACATAGCAGTTCCTCCAAAATTGCAAGCAATATCAGAATTACCATTCTGTTGGTAGTAGTCATTGAAAGCAAATGAAGCATGGGATAAAAGCGTATCGGGCTCAAAGCACGGGCCACCGGCTTGGATCGGCCTGCAATCCGCCATTCCCAATCCACAAGCCCAATCCAATGCATTCTGCAGATCAAATTGCGAAGCCCCAGCCCGTGCCACGCACCAGGTTGTCCCACCAAGGAATGTAGTGTTGCCTTCAGGAGGTGAAAGAGTTGTAACTGGAATAGCTGATTCCTCCTTCTCTTGCACCACGCCCTCTACTTCAACAACTATACAGTATATGCTTTATATGTGAATAAGTATAGAAAATTGTTTATACAGCGAAATAGTGTGAAACGCTAATTGAATCGAGGACTACAGTTATATACATTGTACTTTCTAAGAAGAGTAACATTTGCCATAGGTCTAACTTAATGTTTGATTCGATGGTGTAAAAATTCCATATGCTATCGGCAGCGCATAAAGCTTATCAAACTCGACTATAATTAAACTATTTGAGCTAAAGCATATAGAACTATGTTGGACACCCAAAACGAAAATGAGTGTTTTCTTTAGTTGCTTTCCCCTATTAAAAAGAAGCTTTCCTCAGGCAAAGAAGTTTATCCTTAATTTGCTTTGAGAGTTGTAACTCAGGACCCTGTTTGGGTAGTAACCAAATCTTTAACTCATATCCTTGACCATTAAAATGAAAAGAAAATTTTCAATTAACTTTTGGCTCCCCTTTTAACTTACTTGACTATTTGGGATGATCCAAAAAACTGAATCACAAGTAATGAAAACAAATTGCTTTGCTGATTTTTAATCATCAATCTTTCTTTCAGGTAAGGGAAATTTTCATCTTCTTTTGATCTAAATAAGGTCAACCTCGCCAACTATTTTATAGTGGCAACAAACAAATCCTTTTTAACTTTTGACCTTTACTCTTATTCTTTTCTTCCTTTGTAGAGCTAGCGTTGATCACAAACTATTCCATTCATCCATACATTTACCCACTTAATATTCTATTCCAAGATCATTTAACAAGCCAAAAAATCCCCGAGAAACTTAGTTTGAACTTTAAGAAAAACATAAAGAAGTGTAAAACCTTAGTATAATCAGTCACTTACCGCAAATAAAGTTGGCACATTCTCCTACACATTATGGTAAAACAACAGTGAAACAGAACGTTAAAGTTTAAATTGGCACATTTTTCCCTAAACAGTAAAAGAGCAGCACAAATAAAACATAGAAAAAAGAAAAGTCTCAAGAATACAGTATAATCAATAATCAAGAAAGTAAAGCTTAATCACATAGACATGCACGATAGCAAGACTTGAAGGGAAAAAGAAACATTACCCACATAACATTTAATGACCAAAAAACTTAGAAAGATCCAAACTTTAATTGCCATTGGTGTAAAAATGGCTAAACCAACTTCTTCGCCTACTGAAGAGAAAAAGACCCCAAGAAGACAGAAACTGTGGACTATTCTTCTTCTTCCTTTTAGTTAAGGAAGAAGAGTGAAGTGTTATAATGCCACTTTCAATACCTGAAGAATCAAACCATTTCTTCAAGAGAAATTTTCCTTTCTATTTTATATGTGTTTTCTTTTTCTTTTTTCCTCTTTTGTGTGGGAGTAGTGAACACTGAGGAAGCTAAGTACTTGTGCTGACAAGAGCTACTTTAAGCTAACTACTTGCCTGGTGGACTTCACATTTTATTTTTATGTGGGTCCCATATAAAGGTCATCGGAAGATCTTATTGGATGTTACTTGCCATTGTTTCGTCACATATAATTTTTGGTTTAACTCCCTCAAATACACTTACTGGGAAATATAGCTAAGTAGGAACAAAATGTTCAGCATTGATTTCTTTTGGCAAAGTAGTTAAATGGATATGGCAGAAACTTAAAAGAGAAGTTTTAAAGCAATTCTTTCACTTTTAATTAGACACAAAATAAAAATAAAAACTCAAGTAGAGATTATTTTCTTTTTTAATGAATCTTATTCGACTCAAATCAGGACTCCAATTCAGTAATTGGACAACGGATGAAAAAGGAAAAACAGAGAGAGATAACCTCTACGCTAACTCCTCGTTTACTCCATAATCTTAAATACGAGCCATTGCTAAATCCTACTTTCCCCCTTAATTTTAAAAAACGAGTGATATACTCCCTCCATTTTAAATTAGATGAAGTATTTTTCTTTTTAATTTATTCCAAAATAAATACTCCATCAGTTTTAATTTAAATGAGGTAGTTTAACTCGGTACGGAGTTTAAGAAAAAGAAGAAGAATTTTAAAACTTGTGGTCGTAAAAGCTTAAGGGGTAAAAGTTTTATGGGGCCATTTTGTGTGGTTATAAAAACTTCTCAGTAAGGGTAAAATAGGTAAAATGAAGAGTTTAAAGTTAAATTATTTCCAAATTTAAAAATGTGTCATTTATTTTTAAACAGACTAAAAAGGAAAGTATCCCATCTAATTTGAAACAGAGAGAGTAACACGTTTCTTAATTTGGAAATAATTCAAGTTTAAACTCTTATTTTACTCATTTTACTTTTAATGAGAAGATTTTATAACCATACAAATGTCATGGCCTCACAAAACTTTTACCTCTTAAACTTTTAAGACCACAAGTTTCAAAAGTCTTTTTTTTTCTTCTTAAATTTCGTGTCGAATCAAACTACCTTGTCTAAATTGATACGGAGAGAGTAACATTTTCTATTCAACGTTGCAAAGACACACACCCGACAAACGACCAACCAAACCCAAGTATATTTGCCAAGAAAAGAATAAATGTCCTGTTTTTCTAAAGATGAACTACAACGACTCTCGCTAACTGCATCAAATTCTTTTAAAAAAGTTCTACTATGAATTGGACTTAAGGATCAAGAAGATCTCAAAACTGTGGATAGGATCTTTTAGTATTTTTTCTTTAATCTTAACTTTTACCTGAAAGTGAAGAAATGTCTCACAAGTTATAGCTAAACATTCCATTATGCAATCGGTATTCACTGCTAAAAGAAAAGGAAATGTAAAAGAATACTTGGCAGTCCAACGAAAATATAAAAATAAGAAGTTAGTAACATGTCTCACTGGAATTATGATAAATCAAACTTCTATGTCGCCCTTTATTAATCCGCATAGGATAACCGAAATTCATATTCAATGACTAAAATGAGATACATCCCAATAATATTCGAAGTTGGGGTTTAAGATGAATTCCACCCTTAAAAAATTGCAATTCTTGAAAGGGGTATAAAATATTACTACTTATGTGTATAATATATTATCATTATTTGAAGAATAATCTAAGCATTTCGACAGTCCCAAACGAAACATTTTATCCAAATGGATTTTAACGAAAAATTATCTCCTAAAATACATGCAAAACCATTTCAAGACCTCTTAAAGTTGTCTAACGTCCTCATTGTGCAACAGAAGTTATTGATGGCACACTAGTGCACATGAGAGAACACATGTATAAGAGCTTATACATTTGTTGTTGGACGATACAAAGCACCTTAAACAGGATGCGAAAGGCTCCAAAATTTTGAACACTTAATCGAAGGTAGGTAGATGAACTTGTGCTAACATAGAGATCATCCGACCATTTGCACAGCTTTTAGCTATAGCTTACTCCATCACCCTTTACAACTTCACCAATGCGGTATGCTATGCCCCTTTTCTGCACTTCCCCAAGTATCCGGTCAGCTGCTTCTGGACTAACTACAAGGACCATCCCAATTCCCATATTGAAAGTCCGCATCATCTCAGCATCTTCTATTCTTCCTGCCTTCATTTCAACGACCATATTGCAAAATTAGAGGCAGAAAAAATATTAAAAAATTGCAGTACATTGATTTCTCAAGATATAGTATGTAATACAAGTGTAACTAATCAGTATCCCCACCCGCAAGTAATTAGTGGAAGAACATTCAAGCAAGTGTCAAAGATTCTCACCTTCTGAATCCATTTAAATACAGAAGGAACTGCCCAAGAGTCCTCGTAAATAATGGCTCCAAGGCCTTTAGGAAATACCCGAGGGATATTGTCAGTGAAGCCGCCTCCAGTAATGTGGGCTATTCCTTTAACCCCTCCTTTGCTAATAATATCAAGGACCTTCATTTTCCAATTCCGTGAAACACTTTATTGCATATCCAACATAAAAATGAAATTTAATAAAAGCAGAAGAGAAGGAAACCAAGATGAGACCTGTTTAACATATATAACAGTTGGAGCTATCAGAGCTTCGCCAAGTGTAATAGTTTCACCAGGAAGCTGGTCTTTCAAAGAAAGGCCACTTTGCTTCAGAACCCTACACAGGAAAAGTACATAAAGTCAAAGGGAAATGAAATTATAAAAATAATTAAAAAACAATTTTACAAGGCTAGTACATAATTTGTCCGAAGATTGACCGACCTTCTAACAAGAGAAAAGCCATTTGAATGAACTCCACTAGATGGTAAGCCAATAAGAACATCTCCAACCTTGATGCTTTTCCCATCAATAACTGAATCCTTTTTCACAATGCCCACAGCAAATCCACTTAGATCATACTCGCCTTCGGCATAGAAATCTGGCATCTCTGCAGTCTGAAACACACATCATATCAGTTGGTGCAACAATATTTCTAATTCCAAAAACACGTTTTACCAAGTCATAACATACAATGAATAAAAGCATGTCTCTCTCTGTTCTCACTCAACAAATTCAGTTCTTATATACTGGGTCACAGACCCAATTGCTCTGCTAATTCAATAGCGAAAAAACACATCTTCCAGCACACAGTTTTGTATCATGAAACAAAACCAATATTTGGGACCTTCATGAGTGTGAAGAGAGAAGCTACATATGCAGTAGTATACAACATCCCCCACCTCCCCCCAAAAAAAATAGCACAAGAAAAGTTTTTATAAGTGATATCCATAATGTGTCAACGACTCTATGTACACATCACCAAAAAAAAATGTAGCATAAATCATTTACTTTGTACCGAAATTCCTCTGTTTTGAAAAGGAAAAAATAGCTCAGTATTTGTCATTCATATCGCGCTTCTGCTGCAGGATACAAGAGATGCAACAATTTTATCACTAGGAGTGACTTTTAGTGAAAAAAATGGAGTGACAGGTACCTCTCCCCCTAGAAGAGCACAGTCAGATTGCTGGCAACCATCCACAATACCTTTTATGACCTGCATGCATTCAAGAAGCCAACTCTGTTTTACTGGAAAACGAGACAATATGCCAGTGTGAATAGCACTCTAGAAATGTCATGAACTGAGAGATATTTGTGTCTAGACGTACCTTCTCTGCAAGGTCAACATCAAGACGGCTAGTGGCGAAATAATCAAGGAAAAATAAAGGTTTTGCTCCAGAAGTGACAATGTCATTAACACTCATCGCAACCTGGGAAGAAAGGCACCATTAGTTCTTAAATATCTACCAAATACATAAAAAGATGAATCAAACTTACCAGGTCAATCCCAATGGTATCATGAATTCCCGTTTCAAATGCCAACTTAAGCTTTGTCCCCACACCATCAGTACCAGCCACGAGGTATGAATCCCCTGTTAAGTACAAGAGAAAAACCAAAAGAAGAATGTACAAAATTTAAGATCTGCAGCAACATAAAAAAGACAGAACAAAAAAGAAAGAAATATATATATACTTTGACTATTGGCTACACAAGCATGAAAAGGATAGAAAGATATAGATAAAGGGGAACTTTTGAGCAGGAAAAAGCTAAGGATTAGAGGTAGTAAAGTTTCTAGAACTCCACAACCTACAAGTATTAAAAGCTATACTGCATTAATTCAGTTGGAGTGTTCGACAAACTCTGCTTGTGCTCAGGTTGCACTGCGACTTTATGATACTTGATATCAGCAAAAACAGGTTTGGAATTGATATAACCCACGGTTCGGGCTGCTGGCTATATGATGTTAGATATCAGATTTCCAAACCACTGTTGATAAACTGTGTTTCTCTGAAAAGGAACAGATTATGTCATTTTATGCTTAAGGGTTCAAATTAGATGAGAATATGGGTGAAAGGAAAAGGACTTGTCCACTTTGCTGGTAGTAAAGCAAAAATAAAAGAAAAGTAACACAGTGCTCCTTTGGCAGGTACTACCGCAACAGTGAGTAGTTGCAGACACCGAGAAATTGACATTGGATCCTCGCTGAAGGAGATGAAGGTTGCATACTGAAACAGCGAGTGCTCAGGGATACCTGACCTTACAAAGGAGAAAGTAGCCTGAATTCAAGAACGACTAGTTTCGCAATCCAAATTTGCTATCATTATAATTGTTACACTGGCAGGCCAAGTTACAACCAGCTGAAATTATGTCTTCTTGGTAGAATTACACCACCTTTCTGACCTACTGCGTAAAGAACCCATATGCAGAAATATCTGCTACCAAGTCCACCAGTAAATCCCCAATGTAAATGCAAAATAAACCTATGGAAAGAATTTGGTCCCCGGGAACAGAGGCAACTATGCCATTATATGATAGAAAATGAGCATTCACAACTTTTTGATAAAGTTAACTTTATTAAATTTACTGATCCTTAACCTCTTGGGTTTTTCGTTTAAAACTTCTGTTTATATTAGCTGATGAAAATGCAGTATGCTGCTAGGACAAAAAGAGACTGTCAAGTGTCACAGGGCCAAATCCCAGCTACAACACCTAGCGTGTGCCCATTTACTCCATCTAGATGTGGACGATTACTTCGCACCTGTGCTTGTGGCCATAGCAAGCTTCAGGGTGAATTAGTCAAGATGCATGGAGCCTTGCCGGACACTACCGTTATCACAAATATATTTTTAAAAACTGCAATCCTAAGTAATAAAATTTACTTTTCTCACTGAAAAGAAGAATACAAGCTTGATTTAAGACCTCCAACCCAATTTCCAGCATAGTCTACAAAACCAAATCCGAGCAAACTTAAGGACATGTTTTCTAAAGTATTTCCCTTTAACCATGGCACCAGCTTATTGGTCGAACGATCATTTGATTTTTGTAACAAGCAAACCTTCATTAGTCTTCAGCTAAAAAAATAAGTCAGTGTTTTCAATTGAAGATGCCATGTGGAAGGATTAACCAACATAAAGAAGGCTAATAATGGCAAACATTACCTAATGGAAAGAGACCTCCGAATCCCCCAATTCCAGGTGCCATTTTGGCTATTCTCCTCACAAGCTCTGTCCCTGCATCAATGTCCACGCCAGCATCCTTATATGTAAGACTGCTGGGCTCATCTGCAGCAGTATCAATTTGACTGGCACTAGCAGTAACCGAGAACGTAATGCTTCTCTCTCTGTTACTTTTAGCATGAAGATCTTTGCATAAAGGCAATACCTTCTTTGAGAAGCCTTGGAGCTTGGGTACACATGATCTTGGTTCAAAGATAGATGATTTTGGACGACAAATAGGGGATGCAGCAATGCACTGTGATATCTCTAAATTTGCTCCATAAGACGTGTTCATGGCAACCCAAGGGAAAAAGTTGCTTGAAACTAATAACCTAAGAAAAAGAACATAGTTAAAGGCATATCCAGAATTTAAATTTGATTGGTTCAACCTCTGGGTTCTTACCATTGATCCCGTTCCACTTTTGAAATTACTGGTTGGAAATTAGTATATTTTTAATCTTTTAGTGAATTTTTTCACATACACACAAAAATACCTGAACCAGTTGACATTCAGCAGCTTAACATGTTAGAAGCGGGTAAACATGACTAAATATTTTGTAGAATAACAATAAGCTCTTCAAACAAAATAGGCTGACAAATTAACACATGGAGTGTTCTTGGTCCAAATAACAGACTTGACAGACGAACAACACAGGACTGAAAAAGGTGATAACGAATACCACATAAATCAATTTCGAAGCTCAACATAACATCTAGTACTAGTAAAAACAGGAAATCAGTTAAAGCAGAAATAACAGCAATTGAAAGTAACGCATACAGATTATAGAGAAGGAGAACAAAAAAGAAAAAAGAAGGGAGAAGAAGCAGCAGCAAAAGGAAAGGGAAGATAAAAGAAAAAGAAAGGAGAGGGAACGCGAGAAGAAAAGGAGAAGGAAATCAACACCTGAAGATAGGAAGAGTTAGAGAGAGTATTGGCCGGGAAGTAGACGGTATTAGTAGTTCAGGAGAATTCGAGTACAGCGGGTTGGGACTTGCCCTAAATTCTTTCACTTCTTTTTCAATATTGCGATTGGACCCTTATATTGGTTAACTAGTGAATTTGTTCTCGCGAAGATCATGAAAAACCTAAATAATTTTTTTCTGTTATCTAAATTATAAAACTAATCATCTATAATATATCCGATTTCAAGTTTTAAGTATTTTTATTGCTGTTATTATTATTATCATAAGAGTCTAACTTTATATCTTCTCTAACTTTAAATCATTGGGGTTTTATTGTCTTCCAAATATAGTTAATCCTTTTTTTCAATAACATATATGGTGAAATTATACCTTTTTCTTGTTTATTACCTTTTTTTATAACTCCAAAATTTGCAAAAGTCTGTCAACGGAATCAATTAGGCATGTTCCCTCTTAGATTTTTAACAAATTTAAGGTTAAGCCAAATAGTAAGCTAATAAATATTCATTTGGCAATTTTAAGATATATCAATTAGGATTTGTAATAAAAATAAGTTTGAATTAAAAGATAAATTTTTGAATATAAAGATAAAGATTTTGAATTTTAATTGAAATACTATAAAAAATTATCTTGAATTGAAATATAACAATTTTATTAAGAAACATCAATAATGATGGAGAAGGATATTATTTTAAACGAAAGTTTTCAATTAATAAACTTAGCGTTCTTTCAAAATCATGATGAATTATTTTTATACTAACTTATAACGAAAAGTATTTAAGAATATCTTATAAAGCAGTTAACTAATAATTTATTTAATTTCTCCCATAATAAGATAGTGTCATTTTCTTTGGTGTACAAACAACGTAATTTTACATATTATTATTGCAATTTAGTTGTTGTAACTCTATACTTATTGGAAATATCTAATGAAAGTTTTATGATTTTTACCTACTAATGATGAAATATAAAATTTGATTACATTGAGTTAATTTGCACTAAAATCCCGTTATGTGCGGGATTCGAGAAAGGGCCAGACCATAAGGGTTTATCGTGTGCAGATCCTGCATTTTTATACTTTTGTACATATATAAATTAGTACACCGGACTGCCTTTTTTCACAAAAGTAATATATGTAGATATATAAATAACCCTCGTAAAACTTAGTTAAGTAGGAATATAATATGTTTATAACTCAAGTATCCAAAGCAACGGGTAGAAAATCAGAGAAGGTGAAGGTGTGAATCAGATATGAAAAGACAAGAGCTTGATATTAAATTTTGGAGCAACTGAATGAGATCTTTTTATAATACTGATACTTTGAAAGCTCTATCTTAAGCATTGAAGAACACTAAGGAGGCATATTTGGATCTTGCCGATAAGATGGTTTAGGAAGAATCCTGAACTAGCTTTAATTGGTTATTATGTTTTATTCAAATTAATTAAAGTAGTAATCCTCACAATTTAGAATAAAATATGTCACATTTTGAGATAAAAGGTAAAATACTAAATGAAAACAGCTAATATCATAGTAGATACAATAATGTATAAAATGAAAAAATAAAGATAGTCTCAGGCTAATTATACTTTGAATTAACTTAAAAATAAAGTATAATAAATAAATAATATTAAAAAATATTATTGATAACTTCAAATAATAAAAGAATTATATTTTAGGAGTAAAAAATTTTAATTTATTTATTAATTAAAAGGTGAACAATGGTAATATTGAGTCAAGTAACAAGCTATAAATTTTTTTTTTTTAATATAGGCCATTTTAATAATCATTGAAATTAAAACACAAAATATATATTGAAAATAATAGAAAAGAATATTTAATTGCTAATTATGAGTACTACTAAAATAAAAGTTATTAAAAATAATGCTAAAATGAATACATGAGACGCTTCACCCATAATTATTACTCCATCCGTTCCAGTCTATGTGAATCTATTTCCTTTTTTATCTGTTCCAAAAAGAATGATCTCTTTCTAAATTTGGAAACAATTTAGCTTGAACTTCCTATTCTACCCTTAATGAGAAACTTTTATAACCACACAAATAATCTGGATCCCTTTTTGACTTGTTTAGAACCACAAATTTTAAAAGTCTTCTTTTCTTAAATTCTGTGCCCAGTCAAACAGGTTTACATAACTTGAAACGAAGGAAATAGTATAATAGAATACTAAAAAAAATTATTAAGTTCATATTTTGGGTCTTCTTTATTTCTAAAGATGTGAACTACTAGTTTATTCTTTAGGCAAATAGAAATATTGAAGGGAAGAAAAAGATAAATAAAATTTTAAAAAATATAATCCATTTGCAAATAATAAAGTGAACAAGTACTGTAATAGTGTACTAAATAAGACATGATTTTTGTTATAAAAATATAATATTTGGTAATGACACATAGTTAATCATAATAAGACTTATAATCAAGTTACTGAAGGTACAATTGAATTTATACGTGGTTTCTAGACAAGTGAACTAATTTGATCCTGAAATAATATGATAATTGAAGAAATGTACAATACTTAGCCTTAAAATGTAGATGAAACAGCAGAGATGACAGTTGTGGGAACCAGGTTTCCGGGTACAGCAATCCTTTACAATAATAACTGGGCTCACTAATTATAGATGTGTCTAGGGAAGGAGGTCCTAGGATCGCGCCTCCTTTAACATCAATTATGAGGGTCATTGATGAAGATGTAATGGTGAATATAATTGCCAATTTCTCTGTAACGGGCCGTCCCTCTTATGCTACAGAATATTCCTATTAAATGCCACCAGGCGCAGAGCATTTAATACATCTTTATAAACGTTATCCCTTTCGGTGACAAGCGGAATGGCTGCATTCGGCTTTCGGCCATCCCCGTCTAGGTTCCACGTGTCTTTTCTTTAGATGACCACGTGTCATCATATTTCACTCTATACAGATAGTCCCCCTGCTTTCCTGTGACATAACTTTGTGTTACCAGAAAGTTGGTAGAAACTCTCTTTTGGCGAGAATTACTATAACTCCCTCTGAAGATTTCTGACGGTTGATTAGACGCAGGTCTCTCCGTATTTAACGCCCCGAACACGCGTCATCCCACGATTCACCGCAACTTTTATCGATTATTGAGGTAATCATGGCCATGAATTTAGCTGCTAAAATTTCACTTATACGCATCATTCTTTTCCTTTGCACTTCACAACTTCTCAACTTCTGATTTGCATTTTTGTTCTCCATTCTTTCTGTAATTCTCTTCAAACAAAAACATTTTCCTTCTTCTTATTCAATGGCTTCTTCCTCCAAGCGTGTTGGTTCTTCAAAGAACAAGAACAAAGCAATGATTCTACTCCTCCAACGGTGGGTTCCATCATCCAAAGGAGACTCATTACCACAAAGGACTTAGAAGAGAAATTTCCTACTGCTAACTCTCGTACATGGGCTGTTAGTAGGTACCCTTCTTCTGTTCGTCCTTCCAGTATTCCTGTTGTGAAGGAAGACTGCCGCTGCCATGAGTTGGATATCATTGCTCCTGATCTATTGGAGCGAGTGACCTTTCCCAAGGAAGGTTTTACATACTTTTACATGTATCCCTTTACTTTGGGTGCGTTTTCTTTGAGTGGCGAGCTTGATTCCGTGATTGCGGAGTTTTGCCTTCGCTACCAGGTGTGTTTGGCACAGGTAAATCCTTCAATATGGAGGATGATCGCCTGCCTTTGTCACTTATGCCAGGAGACTGGAGAGGAACTAACTTTAGCTCATATTATGAATCTCTATTCTCCCAAAATCTTCCGTGGGGAAATGATAAACCTCTGCAAGCATGGCCACCATGCTTTGCTATCTAGCATGAATGCTGATAACGATCGTGGGTGGATGGAACGGTTCGTTGCAGTCACCACCAACAACACCATTGCGGCAACGACTTCATCCTTTCCGGCCGCTTGGAACCGCACTCATAAGCTCTTTGTTTAGTATTTCATTTTACTAAATATTTTTCTATAGCCGTATTGATCCTCCATCCTTCTTTTGTTTCAGAAACTCGATGGATCCCACTAGTGATGAAAGGCTTGGACCGGTGGGTTCAAAAGATCTTGGACGTCACGATGCCCGAAACTCGTTTGTGGAAAGAACTGGCCCTTAAATACTGATGGAAGGCTAAAAATCATGGTAATTTTAACTTACCTTGCTTCCATGTTTTTTGGTATATGGAGAACTTTGTTGAACCCTTCTGACTTGTTCATGAAATTAGGTCTACCTGCGGGCTCTGTTGCTGTCCCCGAGGAGGACGTCTTGGCTGATCCTGCTGATGCAATGCTTCAGGAGGCACTTACTCGAACACGTATCTTCGAGCCTATTTCGGGCGCAATCACTTCCTTACGAAGTCCCCGGCTGGAGGATAAACAACCAAAGAGAAGACGTTCCTCCGTGGCTAGGGAAAAGAATAAGTGGGCAAAGATTGATGCCCCTGAGTCATCTCCGGTGGTGATGGTGACTGGTCCTCCTCCTGGGCCGGTCATAGATACCGTGATGATTAATGATGATGAAGAAGCTAGTGATGAGTGAGCTTCTCTACATAGAAGACAATGATCCCCATCATCTCAACAGGATGTTCGACCTGTTGAGAGAGTTACACCAACCGAGGACGATGCCTCGGCACTTTGGGGAGAGTTTGATTTGGTAGATAATGTCAACTCCCGTTTTCGGGCCCCAATTGCAGTGCCCGGTACTACAGGGCTTAGTACCGGGTCCTTGCTGTCTTTGGTTGGCGAGCATCCAACAACCAGCACTGCATTTGATGCAGCTGCTTCTCACTCTTCAACTCCATCAGCTTCATCACCACCTTCACCAATACCAGTAACTGCTTCATCACTTCCATCTTCATCCATTCTTCCACCAGCAGTTGCTACATCACCTCCATCGGCCATACCTGATCATGAAGAGGGTGTTCCTCTTCCATAGTCCCCAGCTCATGGGAATTTGGGGTAAAATTATGCTGCCCCTTCTGAAGATCCACAAAGGAGGAGGAACATTACTCTTTCTGTCTCTACTGGATGCAACTTGCTATCCCGGTCGGTGGAGTTTGCTAATTATCTGAAGCCTTTGGCTTCAGAGAAAGACCGAGAAAAGATTCAAACACTCTCGGGAGAGTGTTTGTTGAACAACGCCATGCATAACACAGCAGCAGTACGTTCCTTTCTTCCTTTGTTATTTCTTCTACTTTTGTATGAATGTATTCTAAGTTTTACTTCTTATTTTGTATGCCAACTTTCATGCTTTTGAGGGCCTTCAGAAATTGATTCGTGAGGAGGATGAACTTACTTCTGAACGTAATCAAGAAGTGATAACCCTTAGCTAAGAGATTGTCCCGCTGAGGATTAGATTTGATGAAGCCAAGACCAAATGGGCTGAAGTCCAAGACATCGTTCTTGCTGCAACCGAGCACGAGGCTGCCTCTGCTGAAAGAATGATTAACTTAGAGGCAGCCTTGAACTCCAAAATTGAAGAGCTTGTTGCTGTAGGGGCGAAACACACCCAGCTAGAAGAGAAGTACAGGAAAACTATCGAGCATAATAGGCTCTTTAGTTCAATTGTCCGTGACCTTGATGTCAGCCTCAAATATGCTAGGTCCGCCCGGGAAAACCTTTCTGCCGAGGTAACCCAACTCAAAAAAGAACTTAAGTGCCGAGAGGCTTCCCTCATTGTTGAAAAAACTTACGCCATGTACAGCATGAGGAGTAAAACTTTGGAAGAGACCAAAGCTAGTGTCATTGACTTTGATGCCGAAATTGTTAAGGCATGCGAGCTTGAGTTAGCTGCTAAAAGTGTACTCCCATCGAGGTCTGATGTACCTGGCCCTTCTGGTTTTGGTTCCGAGTTTTCAGGATCTGAAGAAGAATCGGAAGATGATGATGCCGAAGGCCAAACTAATGAAAACGTTGAGCCACCGGTGGGCCCAACTACTTCTCCCGAGGATGCGGACACTTCTCTTCCTCCTGGTTCCAGAGGCACTGCAGTTTAGCTTTTCTTTTCTTTTTTCCATTTTGTACTTTTACCGTTTTGGCACATTCTTGTAAATAAAAACATATTTTTGCTCAAGTATTGTTTGAGTCTTACTTTCGTTTAAATATCCATACAAGTCTTTAACCTTTGCATTTGCTTAAGAATTCTGTGCACGTTTTTCTATTCGCACTTTACTATGTGTAGTCTCGAATGCATTTTCCTCGAAGCACTTTGGTTCCGAGCATTATCCCTTTTACGTGAGGATTTCTATAAGTATTTGTGCAAGTTTACTTTTTGCGTCTTTTCGTGTATGTCTTCGGGTGCATTTTTCCTCGAAGGCATTTTGATTTCGGGCATAAATTCTTCCTAAACCAACCCCTTAACGTGAGGGTTTTCATATGAGAGGGCCCTCTTATGTTTATAGTGCTCTTGAAGAGGACGTCTCTTGTTCATTACAGCACTAACATTTGAAGTACTTGTTTAACTTTCAAATGACAAAGTTAGTTCGTCGTTCAGACAAGAAACAAGATAAAAATAAAAGGATTTATTTTGTATAATTCCTTCTATTTTCAAAAGTATACAGACATTTATTATGCTAAGAAATTTCCATTACTTGTAGATAGAATTTATTATGCTAAAAAGAAATTGCCATTACTTGTGGCTATCTTGTACAACTTGTTTCTATGGGCGCTGCGCAGTCCCCGATCTCGATGATGCATTTGGTTTCCGGATTTTTGTTTCCCAGTTGACGTGAGTGTCAATGTTTCCGTATCCTCATTTCATTCCCTCCTAGTGTTCGGATGCGAAGAATGCAAATTGGAACACTGGAAGTCTTGTGTCTTCAAAGATCCCACCAATGAATGGCTAGATAATCCTTAACTCGGTCACATACCTTACTTCCCCTTAGGAATCCATGCTATCGAGCGAAAGAATATCTGACAATACTCTAGAGGTTTGTGCTTGTGAACGGTCGGGTAACCTCTGTTCGGTAGCAAACTTAATTTCCCAATGGGAATTTGCTATCGAACCAAAGATTATCTAACAGTCGCCGAGTGGAAGCTTGTTTGTTTGCCTTGCTATCAAAGGTCTTATTTCTGCTATCTTCGTAGTATGCTTTTTATCGTTGCCTCATTAAAAACCTTGCCAGAAAAACCCAATTGGGACAAAAACTGAACGAAGGGAAAAATAGTGCAGCACATACTTTCCGCTTGAGTAATGTTCATCAACAATAATATCTTTTGAGGTGTGCCACGTTCCAGTTGCTAGGCAACTTGTCTCCATTCTGGTTCTTCAACTCGTATGAACCTTTCCCAGTAATAACTGAAATTCGATAGGGACCTTCCCACGTTGGACCTAGCTTCCCTGCGTGAGCTCCAAAGTATTTTGGGTTCCTTGCCTCAGAAGCAAATCTCCTAATTTGAAATAACGGAGGTTGACTCTTCGATTATAATATCGCTTCATTCTCTGCTTTTGAGCTGCCATTCTTACACGTGCCAAGTCCCTGCGTTCCTGGAGCAGTTTGAAGTTGATTAGCGTTGCTTTCTTGTTTGATTATTCATCTGCTGGAAAGTATCTCAAAGTGGATTCTCCTACTTCCACCGGGATTAGGGCTTCAGCACCATTCACAAGGAAAAAAAGAGTTTCTCCTGTGCTCGATTTTGCCGTTGTTCGGTAGGCCCATAGAACTTTAGGCCATTTGCTTCTTGCTGCTTCCAACCTTTTTCTTGAGGTTTTGAATAATCACTTTGTTTGTTGACTCCGCTTGACCCGCTCGGATGATAAGGAGAAGATCTGATCCTCTTTGAGGAACTTTGTAACTTTTGCACCGATAAACTGTGGCCCATTATCGCATGCTATCTCTTTTGGTATTCCGAACTTGCAAATTATATTTTCTAACAGGAAATCTACCACTTTGCGTTCTCCAATATTTTGATAAGGACCTGCTTCCACCTATTTAGAAAAATAGTCAGTCAGAATTAAAAGAAACCTTATCTTTTCCAGGAGTCAGTGGTAGCGGTCCAACGATGTCTATCCCACATTTCATGAAACGGCCATTGGGACAGAACCGAATGCAAAGGTTTTGCCAGTTGGTGTACTAGTGGTGCCTAGCGTTGGCACTTGTCACATTTTCGTAGTGCCGGACTGAAATCGACCACGAAGTCAGCTAGGACTTGTGACTTAATTGCAGTTCTCGATTTATATTCTGTGTCGAACTCACTCATTTTGATGGCCCATTTGGCCAATCTGCCTGAGAGCTCGGGTTTATGGAGGATGTTCCATAAAGGGAAAGTAGTCACCACAGCTATCGAGTGGCATTGGAAGTAGGACCTCAGCTTTCGAGCGGCGACTACGAGAGTTAAGACCAGTTTTTCCAAATGTGGGTAGCGAGTTTCTGCTCTCGTTAAAATTTTGCTAATGTAATAAATGGGAAATTGCATACCTTCATCCTCCCGAACTAAAACTGCACTTACCGTAACTTCTGAAACCGCGAGGTAGACTAGCAATATCTCACCTTCTTTTGGTTTTGAGTGCAATGGAGGGCTTGATAAGTACTTCTTCATGTCCCTCAGAGCTTGTTGGCACTCCGGTGTCCATTCAAAATTATTTTTCTTTTTAAGCAGTGTGAAGAAGCGATGACATTTTTCTGACGATCGGGAAATGAACCTGTTGAAAGCTTCTAATCTTCCCGTGAGCCATTGGACCTCTTTTACGTTCGAAAATTATTCTGGGATATCCTCTATGGCCTTGACTTTGTCGGGTTTACCTCAATTCCCCTTTATGAGACCAGAAATCCAGAAACTTATCAGAACTGACCCCGAACGCGCACTTCTCGGGATTAAGTTTCATGTTATGCTTCCTCAGAATGTCGAATGTTTCTTGCAAATGCTTAAGGTGATCACCTGCATTCAAAGACCTTAACGAGCATATCGTCTATATAAACTTCCATAGTCTTTTCTATTTGCTTTTCAAACATCTTATTACGAGCCGCTGATAAGTGGCTCCGGCGTTTTTCAACCCGAAGGGCATCACATTGTAATAATATTTACCGAGATTTGTTATAAACGAAGTCATTTACTAATCTTC
This sequence comes from Nicotiana obtusifolia, assembly GCA_002018475.1. Classification (NCBI taxonomy): domain Eukaryota; kingdom Viridiplantae; phylum Streptophyta; class Magnoliopsida; order Solanales; family Solanaceae; genus Nicotiana; species Nicotiana obtusifolia. The sequence continues at coordinate 20,495 of MCJB01048902.1, forward strand.
CAGGTTAATCTTTATTTGGTTGTACCTGAAATAAGTATCGAGGAAACTCGTTAACTCGTGTCAAGCCGTGGCATCAATCATTTAATCAATATTTGGAAGTGGGAACGAGTCTTTTTGGCATGCCTTATTAAGGTCTTTATAGTCTACACACATGCGAAATTTATTATTTTGCTTCGGAACTACTACTACATTGGCTAGCCAGCCCGGATATCTTACCTCTTGGCATTGCGAGCGTGACGACCCGGGGAGAGATTTTGCTGCTCAGGAACGCTGAAGGAGTAATGAAAAAATCTCTTCTAAGTAGTAGATAGTGACATGGGATACAATATCATCCTGGGAAGGCAATAGTTACACCAGATGAAAGCTGTACCCTCAACATATCACCAATTGCTGAAGTTTCCAACACCCGAAGGAATCAAGCAGATAAGAGGTGATCAACTGGCAGCAAGAGAAATGAATGCAATTTCAGTTTCCACTAGCAAAGGGAAGCGGCATAGCAATTGCAGGAACCGGCACCTATTCCCGAGCTAGAAGAAGTTAGCCTGGGAGTAGAATCGTCAGAACATTATCAAGTGCCGAGATATTTCCAAGTTCCAAAAGAGACGGACGCAACGAAGTCCACAACGGAGGAACTGGAGCAAGTTGCATTGTTCGAAGAATTCCTAGAAAGAAAATTCCATTTGGGGATAGGACTGCACCTGGAGCTCAAGTCTGGTTTTATTAAATTCCTTAAATTTAATGCCGATTGTTTTGCATGGTCGGCCAAGGATATGACAGGTATCCCGACGGAAGTAGCCGTGCACAAGCTGAGTTTGGATCCCAACTTACCTCCTGTAAATGCCCTATTGCCGAAGCAAGGAATAAATTCGTCAAAGAAGAGATAATCCGCTTGCTTAATATCGGTTCGATGCAATGTCTGCCATCAGAGTTGTGAACTCTAAGCCCAGGTCTGGTGCAGCCTTGTCTACACCTTGGTCACCCTCTTTGGGGAGGAGGGATGATAGGTCGAACTCCAAGTTTTGCATTTTCTGGAGTTCGGTCTTCATAGATGCCACCTCCTCCCTTAGCTGAGGTAAACCCCTAACCTCACCTCTCTCGATCTGTTCAACCCTAAACTCAAGTTTGTGCAAGCGATCCCCAAACAATGTTTGTTGTTGCTGGAGAGCTTTCACTGACGTTTGTATTGGAGTCAGGGCTTGTTTGATAAGGTTTGGCAGGGTTTTCAAGAGTTGGTCCACCTTGGCATTGGCATGCTGGGCAATGAGACCAAGTCTTGAGAGGGCTGGCAGTGTAGACGAAGGTTGACCGGTGGTGGACTGGGAGGCAGGCTCCAAAGCAGAAGTGGAGGCCTTTGGAACCTGGGGAGGTATAGGAGTCTGGGAGTCAGGGTCCTGGAGTGGAGTCTCTGGTAGGGCAGCAGCGTCACTGATACGAGTGATGTCTATACCCCCCGTTT
>MCJB01048902.1:28244-44118 GCA_002018475.1 Nicotiana obtusifolia
TTTCATACTCGTTCGGTAGCTTCATACCCTTACTTGCTTGGAATGTAACTTCTTCATTGTTCACTCGAAATTGGATTTCATTCCGTTCCGAATCCATAAGGGCTCTTCTAGTGGCTAAGAATGGTCTCCCCAAGATAATAGGGATTTCTTTGTCAACAGCACAATGTAGAATTACAAAATCAGCGGGTATATGAAACTTTCCCACTTTCACAATCACGTCATCCACAATTCCAACCGGTCTCTTGATGGAACGATCAGCCATTTGCAACCTCATACTTGTTGGCCTTGGCATTCCTAATCCCGCTTGTTTGTAGATGGCAAGCGGCATTAAGTTAATGCTAGCCCCATTGTCACAAAGGGCCTTTGCAAAATCACGCACCCCTATAGTGCAAGGAATAGTAAAGGCTCCCGGGTATTCTTTCTTCTGAATGGGGTTTGTAGCAATAATAGAACTAACCCAGTGAGTCATATTTACCACCTCATTCTTGGTGGTTCTCTTCTTTGTAATCAAATCATTTAAGTATTTAGCAAAACCAGGCATTTCTTGAAAAGCTTCCAAGAATGGTATGTTCACCGATAATTGCTTGAGAATGTCATAAAACTTCTCAAACTTGCTATCATCAACTCTTCTTGCAAGTCTTTGAGAAAAAGAAGGAGGAGGTCTAGGAATAGGCGGAAGAATGTTTGATGTTTCTCTTGCCTTTTCCTTTACCCCTTCTCGGGTCTCTTCTTGGACTTGCACAATTTCCGGAGTTTTCTCAACTTCAACAACATTAGGCTCTTCAACCTTAACCCCTTTTTCAAATTGTTCCACCTCAACTGCTTGCTCACCCTTTCTTTGTAGTATCTTCCCACTCCTGGTAGTGATTGCCATGATATGAGAAGTTGGGCCACTCCCACTTCCCTTTGGATTCGCAATTGTATCACTAGAGAGTGTTCCCTTCTGTTATGGATGTTGCTCACGAGAAAGATCTCTCATTTGCATCTCCAGTTTTTTAATAGCTGCAGTATGAGAGTCAACCAACTCAGTCATGTTCCTTATGGAATTGTCTGATTTTTCTTGATTTTGCAGTATCCTTTCAAGCATACTTTCCAATTTAGACTCACTGGAGGAACCTTGATTTGAGTACTGACCCTTTGGGTGAACATAAGGATTGGAACTACATTTGAAAAGTTGTTGTTGTTGTTCCAGTTTCCTTGGTTTGAGCCACCTTGGTCGTTTCGCCATTGGTGGTGACCTTGCCCTTGCGGGTTTGGCCTCCATTGATTCTGTGATCCATGACCTTGGTAGTGCTGACTTTGATACCCTCCTTGAGAGGTGTTGACATAGTTTGCTTCCTCAAAATCTTCGTTTGGTACAGGCTGCACATTTTCTACCACATTCACTTTCTTCTTTTGGTTTTCAGTGAACATCTTTGTCAACACATTGACATTCGTAGCAAATTCTGCAATCACTTGATCTCTCTCTTGATTTTCCTTGATCATGTTGTTCAAGGAAGGAGAGCCAATTGCAATTCCACCTGTAGAGTCCTCAGAATGCCATGCTTTGTTATGCTTTGCCATTTTATCCAGTATCTGTGTCACCCTTGCGAATGACTTGTCCATGAACGATCCGGCCGCTGCATTCTTGGCTATTGATTGGTTCCACCAAAATGGAATCTGGGAAACCATGGTTTGGAGACCTCACCAAATTTTATCCCTGAGCTCAGACTTCTTGCTTTGTGGAAACCATTTCGACAAGAAAGCTCGGACAAGTTCGGGCCAGGAATGAATGGAATTTGGAGGAAGATTCTGGAGCCATTTCCTTGCGTCCCCAGCTAGAGAATACTTGAAACATCTCAACCTTAGGGCATCATCGGAGACATTATTCTGCTTGTGCATTGTACATACACCCAAGAAATTTTTGAGATATTGTGTTGGATCATCATCCATGGAATTCCTGAAAAATTCCTCCGCTTTAAGCATCAGAATTAACCCGTGTTCCACCTTGAAAGTTGCAGCACCAATAGCAGGAGGTACAATAGCATTTTTATCCTCGATGTACTCCTCAATATCCGCAAAAGGATTTACCTCCGCATCGTCACCATATTCCGACATGTTTTCCTATCAACACCAAGCAAAACAAACAAAGTGTGATAGAGTAGAATCAGACTTACAGCAAAGCACACACTAATTAGTAATTTCAAAACCGTATTCCCCGGTAACGGCGCCAAAATTTGATACGTTCAAATTACACCTTAATAAATAGTGTAAGCGGTCGATGTCAAATATAGTAACCCAACAAGGTTGGGCTCGAATCCCACAGGGAATAGGTGTGAAACGTTTACTTGATTAGCGTATTACTCAACTACAGTTGTAATTCTATCAGATAATCGTAACAGAAGTATGAATTGAATTTATACTTAAATAAAGTTTAATTGCAATATTGAGAATGTGAATAATGTGATTAAAGAAACCAAGGTTGTGTCCCCCTTAATGAAGTGTAATGCTATCGATGTCAATATGATATATGTCCAACGGAAGAATCTTTTGATATGCAATTGATGTCTAATTGATTACCCAATATCTTTCAATAGTTGGGTAATATTTTCTCTTTATGATTTTTCCAAATATAGAAGAGTTGTGATTGAGAACAATAAATTTATGCCAAATTAAAACCCACTTATTCTTAAGCGATTTTATTAACAAGGTTTAAAGCCTTGAGTCTTTGAAATTTACTTCTACCAAATTCTACCCCGCTTTCCCAAGCAAAGATGGAATTTTATGGCGTTTGTTAATGTTTGCAACCACCAACAATTGTTTAAAGAATGAGAAGTAAACAAATATCAATCAACCGTTGAATATATGTTGCTCCTTAACGCACACGCAAGTATATGTGGTCGACAAGTAATATAAGATTGTAAGTCCAGGTTATCGTACCCACAAGGACTTAAATTAACTACTTACTAACGGACAAATGCTGTTATCTAAACAAGCAAAAGTCGAGTTTCAATAGATGGATTATTCTAAATTATAATTCTAATTTATATCTAATAATTGCGAAGAACAAATTACGTGTTATATGATCAATAAAACAAATATTCTAGGGTTGTGATTATTTTACCAATCCTATTATGTTCAAATTAACTTCCCCTTCATATAATTCATTTATGATTGCTAATTAATCGATAAACATGCTCATAGCCTTCTTCCGAAGTACTATTCGCCTATTCTTAATATGATTAACACCTATATTCCTATGGAATTAATCTATCAAGAATGCAATAAAAACACGATATTCAATTAAGCATGGTGATTAAGTATATTCCTATCCTAACCACGAATCCGCCCCCCTTAAAAGGTTAAGAACATAGTTTCTTCAATTCTTTTCTAATCTAAGCGTAGTTTTCCCAAACATAGCATAGATAATCGATAGAACTCAATTGATGGCCAAAACAATTAAGCAATTAGGCATAGAATTGAAAAAACAACCATATGATTATGAATTATAAACAAGGAATTGTCAATTTTGAATCACAATATTCATGGCTAATCACAACCCCAGAACAAGGGGTGATCAGCCACTCATGTTCAGAATAATCAAAAGATAAAGTATTGAAAAACTATATAAAAATACTAGACAAAGATGAAGAACTAAAGATCAATTGCTTCTGTGCGATGTTCCGTAGCGTTCTTGGCTCCCAAATCACGTTCTCCCCTCCTTCCTATTGGGTTTGGAGGTGTTTATATAGGAGTTGGGAAGGGGTATGGTCGAAATAGTAGTCTTCTAGACGGACTAGGATAGTTTTCCGAAGTCGGCGCCCTGGCTGGCGCCAGGCGCCCCCCAGGGCGCTGCCTCCAGTGAGCTTTTTCCATGTTCTGCCTCCAGTGCCTGTGGCGCCCAATGCCTCTTGGTCCGCTTTCGTCTCGTTTTGGCTCGTTTCTTGCCCGTTTCGCCCCCAATTGCTCCCAACTCATTCCTACACATAAAAACACATTACATTAACATGAATCGAAGCAATTAACATCCCAATTTCATAAAACAAGAGTCAAATATAAGGTGATTTATATAGAAATATATATCTTTTACACCAAACATCAATATATATTCAATATCAAACACCCAATAGTATCACACCCATTTAGGGTTCACAACCTTAGTGTTTAAGATTAGCTACTCATACTAAAATCTGAAATTGAAAGAATAATAACTGTCATAATGCTTACAAAGTAGAAGATTATTGACCCAAAAGCTTCCAAGAAATAAGAATATTCAAGCCTTGTACTTTCTGCTCTAATGTGTGACAAGATAGTCCCCACAAAACCCTAATAGACCTATTTATAGAGGCCCAAAAATCGAGGCATAATTCGATCTGATCTGTCCCTGAAGTCAACAATGCGACCGCATTTCTGTCGCATAACAGAAATGTGGTCCGCAATTCTAACACGTCTGTCGCAGATTTCTCCCCTAGGTTTTGCCTTCATAGCATTCATGATTCGCGGTCCGCATTCAAGAAATGCGACCGCATTTTGCATCGCAATTCCATCATACAGTAGACTTCATACTTGATCTGCGGTTCGCATACCAGTTATGCGATCGCAGATGCGATCGCATTTCTGACTCTGAACTTCACCCAAAACTCTGCTTGTGTCTGCGATCTCCATGTGCATTTCTGCGGCTCGCATACCAGCTATGCAATCGCATATGCGACCGCATTCTTGACACGAAAGTTTGCCTAGAAGTCTGTCTTGGTTTGTGATTTTGACGTGAAGTATGCGGCTCGCATGTGATGTTTACGATAGCATATTCACCTCTGCGATGCTTTTCTACTCTTTTCTTGTCTTTAGGTGGCTTTTTGAGCTCTTTTCCATGCTTTTAGGTCCTTACACTTGATATACTGCAAAAACACTGAAATTACATAAGTACTGAGGTAATTTGCACGTAAAACAAGTTAAAATCTAAGTAAGTAGTATCAAAATGTGCCGAATTATCTGGCACATCAATCAATATCAGTTTGCCAACTGACCCGAAAACAGTGTTCTTAGGGGACCCTGACCAACAGCTTGAGAAGTGCCCGAATGTGAAGGTGATGGGATGAGCCTACAACTGGTTTTGAAATGATGTAGGCTCAACAAGCCGCAATACCACAGTTGCTGAATCAAAGCCACACCCCCAATAGGGTCGAGCCCAAACAATCTCAGGAAAGCAATCGAAGAGACGAACAAATTACCAAGAGATCGGGTGAAGCCTAGCCCGGGGTAAATTCTGAGGTCATGAAGATGCTCGAAGCATTGACAAGACAGATGGTCGGGCGAGAAAAAGAGTGAGGCTAATGACAAGAAGTTGGAAACATAGAACTCCACGGTCGATCAGATCCCGGGGAGACCCCCATCATTGAAGGGATCGGACTCCAAAAAATTTATCCAGAAGCTCTTTCCTTCGAGCGCGACACCAAAGCGGATCCCAAAGAGGTTTCGTATGTTCGACATCCCCAAATATAATGGGACCACAGATCCAAACGAGCATGTGACCTCCTATACATGCGCAATTAAAGGGAACGATTTGGAAGATGATGAGATCGAGTCAATGTTACTGAAAAATTTTGGGAAAACTTTGTCCAATAGAGCAATGATATGGTATCACAACTTTCCCTCAAATTCCATTGACTCGTTTGCTATGCTTGCAGGTGCTTTTGTAAAGGCCTATGCCGAGGCCATCAAGGTCGAGACTAGAAAGTCAGATATTTTCAAGGTCAAATAAAGGGATAACGAGATGCTCAGGAGTTCGTGTCAAGATTCCAGATGGAACGGATGGACCTACCACTAGTTGTAGATGATTGGGCCATTCAGGCATTCATTCAGGGGCTCAACCCCCGAAGTTCCTTGGCCTCTCAATAGCTAAAACAAAATTTGGTGGAGTACCCGAAGTAATCTAGAGTTTCCATCAAAATCGGGCCCCATTCGAGCCTCCGAAAAATGGGTGCTCTAGACTACATTTGATTTTATGCTAAGGCATTAAAAAAGATATGCAAATAAAAGATTGCAAATAGATGCTGAAAGGTAAAGATACGATATTTCCAAAAGGGGAAATTTTATATATTTAAACAAATATTTTTAAAGGCACGATAAAGCTGCCCCAAAATAAACAAAACAAACATATACAAGAGAAAACTAGAAAAAACTAAGGCATCTACGCCTAGTCTTCACCGGGGCTCGACTCTTCACCAGAACCGTCGGATCCTTCGGAGCCTTCGGGACCCTCAGGCTCATAGAGTTCCTTTGCCTCGGCCTTGAGTCTCTTGGCTTCTTCGATCTTGGCCGACAAGTCAAAACCTCGGGCGTGAATCTCCTCGAGGGTCTCTCTCCGGAATAGCCGCTTCACATACTCGGTCTTCATCTTTAAGCGGACCTCGGCTATCTCCATATCAGCTTTACACTAGGCCAGAATTTCCTCAACATCAGAGGAATCGACCAAAGTTGCCTCCAATTTGGACCTCAGCGCGGTGTATTCTTGGTCGAGGTTATCCCGTTCTGTGACATAGAGTTTAGCTGTGCCCGGAGTTCATCATTAAGTCGAGACCACTTGTCGGCCTTGTACTTTGCCACCTAGAGATGATCTTTGATGGATGCCAGCTCCTCTTTTGTTGCCTCTTTTTTCAAAACCAGTAGGTCCATCCTACCCTTCCATTCCTCGGTCGTGTCCTTGACCTCATCCATCTGAGCCCGAAGCTGGTCGATCAGGTCTACCTTCTCTTGGACTTGTGAAGTTGCGTTGTTAGTCACCTCGAGTAGCTTCTCGTTTTTAGCCTCAAAGATCCTCACCTTCTCGACCAGGTCAGCATGCTCCCGCTTCACGGACGAGGCTTCCTTCTGAGCCTTTTCCAGCTCGGCTCGGAGAATTAGGAGGTCCTTGAGGGCCTCATCTTGTTGTTCGCTGAAAGCCCTGTACATGTCCTTCTTCCGGATTTGCTCTTTGAGCTCGAACTCAAGCTGACTGATTTTCAGGCGAGACCGAAGGAAGCTTTCATGATGAAGCACTGAAGCCTGAAAAACGATAAGGTCATTAGAATATGCTGAGCAAATATTTGCAAAGGATACAAAGGATAGATGTCTTACCCGGTTCGGTGCCTGTTGCTTCATTGAAGAGGCTCGACGTGCCTACTTCGTTCATCTTTGCCTGGTCCTCCTCGGTCACCAGGAAACAAAGGTAGCTGGCTACGCCCACTGGAGCGGACAGGACCCGGGTGTCTGCCAGGATAGTAAGAACGATCGTTTTCTTATGGTTGGGTCCACAGTCAGGGCAATACACAAAAAGGAAAAGACTTATGGGAGGCGTTCCACGTTTTCAGGAATGGTAGAAATTCGAAGGGGATGAGGTATTTGGTTTTCACCCGAACGAACCTCCCCTGCAAACCTCGATCTCAGTCCTCGTCAATGCTCGAGAACAAAGCCTTACTTGCTCAGCGAACGAGCTTGATCAACCCCCCTCGGAAGATTCAGGGACTGTATAGACGAAGCAGATGGTCGAGGGTGAACAGAGGTGCTTCGGTGTTGTTTACGAAGTGTCGGAGGAGGATTACAATCCTCTAAAAGGACGGGTGAATCTACTCAGGCAGACCTCATACCTTTTGCAGAAGTCGAGGACTATGGAGTCCATCGGGGCGAGCATGAAGGGGTAAGTGTAAACACTTAGGCCCTCTCTACGTGAGTAGTGATGTCTTCGTTGGGCCCGGGGACGACCACCTTTGCCCTCCCAGTTACAGTCTACCCAACTAAGGATAGTGTCTCCTTAATAACGGAACATATGTACCTCCATGCTCCCTCGCCTCGGTCCTGTTGACCTGAGGCCTTCTCGACGTTAAAGTCATTTTCGATGGAGCAGCCTTCGGGGACGAAGCTTTTCAAGGGAGGCTCTTGGGCCACCTCAGGAATGGCCACCTCGGCATTTATGGCGGGGTTGGAAGGTGAAGGGGCAGTTTGCTGAGGCATGGATTTGGAAGTTTTCGCCATCGGATTTTGGGAATATGAAGGTTTGAAGAAAATATATGAAGATTTGAAGATGGGATGAAGATATGAAGGTATGGGTTGAAGATTCAAAGAGAAAGTATGAAGATATGATGATCTAAGGAGCAATGTATGAAGATTTGAAGAAGTTAAAGGTAAATAGAGAATTCGAGGGTAAATCAAAGAGCTCTGAAATCGGAAAGTGGAGAAGTGAAAAAGGGGTAAGTTTTTATAGAGGAAGGACAATAAATGCGTGACGTTTCACATTCGAGTACAGTCAACCAGCAGCTGACACATATCCGAAGTCTGAACGAAGCGATTGATGGGACGTTTCATTGACCCGTCATCTCGATTGTAACGTACGAAGGAAGGAACCAGGGTTCAGTTATCGCTTCCCGTCGTTTCGATAAATCCACCCTCCGAAAAACAAGGGGACTATCTGTGTACGACTCAAATTGGGGGCAATGTCTATCCTGATTCCCGGATGAGAAACGAAGGGGGAGCACGAATCCGAAGTTTTGTAATCGAGGTCAGAGACCCTTCGTATCGAGACCCAGGAAGGACGAACGGTATATCCAGCATCGGACTTGGTAAAACGGCGCGTCCCGCACCGAGTATAAGTTCCAGACCTCGGGAGACACGGTAAACAAGTATGCATCACGGATAGAAGGCCGTTTTACTCGCCCTCAACCGGATTTCACGGCGAAAATCTCGCCTGATATCGATTATGGATCAACAATTACCGGGAAGGAAGATTTTTACCTTTTTAGACTTATACTAGGACTGGAACTCTCCTGTTATATAAAGGAGAAGTTTTTCTTTAGTTTGACTAATTGTAACACGCAATCCAAAGCAATAAAAGTTTACTTTTGTCCTTTAGCTACTGTTAAAGGCATTGCTCACTTGTTCTGCTTTTTTTTTTTTTTCGCGATTCGGCTTGAATTGAGGGTCCGATCAAGGACGAGTTCACTATTCAATCTAAGATCACTCCTGGTCTTAACATTGCGATTGGTTTGATTTTTTATTTCATCTTTAATTCATTTATTTGTTATTCGTAATTATTCTTGTTGAATTAAACCACATATTCTTTAAACCGCATACAAATTTAATTGTTATCCAATTTTGAGTTAAACAAACATATTTAATGATGCGTCATTGGACGTAATAATATTGTTTCCTGCCGTAGTAGGATGGCCTTACACTATGACTGTAAGCATCTTTGTTAATAAAGAACTCCACAATGCTGTTACAAGTTGATGCTTTGAGGTGTTTCCTCAAAAGTTTATGATTACCATCTAAACTACCTTATTAACTATCCAGTTTGACATTTCGAAAATAGGATTAGCAATCAGGCAATAATCTGAATAATTTAAAGCTTGATATAGCCATTCTTGATCATCCACTCCAAACTCCAATGGTTGTTCACATTTTTGAGTGTCCAATAAGCCCAACCAAATGTTGCACGTCCGAACACTTCCAATTGAGCCTTGGCAAACTTTTGATAATCGTCCTTTGTTGCATCTCTAACTTGCCATTCAGTAACCCATTCCCCTGAAAAATATTTCAAAGTAGATTGACATAAAATCTCCTGTACAATAGGTCAAATAACCAAAAGAATATTTGCAATATGGGCCATATAATTATGATGATCTGAGCTAAAAAATTTACAATACACTAAAGAATTAGGACCCAATATTTGCAATATGGGTCATATACTTGTCCACTCTTTTTTTTTTAGTATTTTGATTATGATTATTTTTTAATATTTTATTTTCGGCGACACGTCAATTAAAAATTTAGAATCTATACGTTTAGATCAAATAAAATTAGCTATTTTGACAGAAAAAGGGAATTTATTAATGTCATGTAATCAAGGAAAGAAGCAGAAGTTAATGAGAAAGACAAATTAAGAGAATATACCAACTAAAGTGAGAGGACCATTAGATTGGGTGACAGTATTGAGTTGAGCTGAACGGTTGGTGAAGACAAAATCAAGATTTTGCTGGACCGTCATGTCGTTAAAGATGTCAGAGAAAAGATTGTAGTAATGAACATCAATGACAGAACCCTTTAAGCCACCGGCAAAAGGCAAAAGCTCAGTTGGATCTGCAGGTCCTAATCTGTTGGACATCACCACATATGCATCCGAAGAATGCTTACGAACTGCATTATATCCAGCTTCGTAGTATTTTTTCACCATCTCGAATGAAACTTCTGGTGCTAATGGCTCATTGATTAACTCCACTGCGTAAAGGCTTGGATTCTTGGCATACCTAAATTCATGAGTAAAAGAAAGAAGAAAATGAAAAAGTTGACCCCAACAAAATTTTGTTACTTAAAAGCTTTATTTTACCACTTGTACTCGAAAGCCAATGTGGAATACAGAAATTTGGTGACAATTGTTAATTGTAGCAGGGGATGTACAAGTAAACTGTATAAAACTACTGATTTATATGACATGTGAAAATAAAATACATACCCGTATCAAATGATTTAGCACTTTTTATAAGTTCAAAAGATTTAGTGAATTATATTGTTTTATATGGAAAAAGTACTGTAGCTAAGTTTCATGTGTGAAGTTTTTGGGAACTCACATATATAAAATGGTTTGCGTTTTAAGTACCGACACTCTAAAAGAAATTTTATGCTATTATGTCGCCTAAATGATCACTATGTATAACCGTTCGCAAAAAAGTAGTGTGACTAATTAGTAATAGGAAAGATAAGCCATGTTATCTGCGGCAACAAGTTAACCTAGTACAAAAGTTCTATACTATCAATATATATAAGTTAAATCCTATCATTTATACCTGGCAGTTAAGAAGTCTATGACTGCAACTGTCTGTTGAATGGTATCATCAGTTTTTCCCCATTCTATAGTACCATCTCTATTGGCACTGTGCTCCCAAGGATTTTGGGAACCAGGCGCAGCATGCAGATCTATTATAACTTTAAGTCCGTATTTCCTACAAACATTTCAAACTTTCAATTAAAACCCAATATATTATCTAGTGTACCAATTTGATTATATAAAAAAATTAGTTAAGAATGTGTACTTGGCCCAGAAAAACGCATTGTCTAAGGCATGCAAAGAGCCTCCAACATAAGGCTTTGGGGGTGTTGGATCACTGGCAATCCACCATCCAACTGGAATTCTCACTGCGTTTAGTCCGTTGCTTGCTATGAACTTGAAATCTTCTTCTACTATAAATGTTTTCCAGTGTTCCTGTGATATGAATATATATTTTTCATATTTAAATACAATTATGATTTGCTAAACTACGTTAGGTACCAGCATTCCTTAGCTTTGTGGTCTTGTTTTTATTACCTAAAGAAAAAAAACCACCGAGATGTTTTGTTGAACATATGATTTATAATACCTTTTACGTACTAGAGGGGTTAGCTACATAAACTCAAATTAGTTACTCCATCCGTTTCAATTTGATTTATATGATGGAGTTAGACAGGACATCAATTTTGAAAATGATTTTGCGTAGAAAGAGTACATACTTTCATAACTTGTGGAGCCATGATAGGACCATAGCCATTAGTAATTTGGAACTCGCCTTCAAGTCTTCCACTGGTTTGCATGATGAAAACAGAGGGATCATCATCACCCCATCCCCCGTTCCCTCCATTATCTGCTGTCACAAGTTCCTCTGTTTTTACCTGCACCTTAAATAATTAGTACAGTAATAAGCCGGAACTTAGCTAAATATATACTATATTCTATATAGTTCAAGTCGAAGGTAGTGTGTAAGTCGATATTTATATCGTAAAATTACATCTTCCTATTCTCTCCTTTCATTTCTAGAATGACGATTTTAATTTTCCTTCTAATAATCCATCAAATATATGAAGAGACTTTCCTATGGAAAGTTAAAAGAAAAAATTAAAAGCATTGAGGACAAAGGCCTCTCATCACAATCCTTTTCTTTGCAGTTTAAGCATCTGTACTTACTAAAAAGTTTGTTTAGAAATGCCGGCAATGTTACTGTCCTAATATTCTCCACTTGCCAAGTCAATAAAGCAGACACTTAAGTTGCCTCCTATAGATCAACAAGAATAAGGAGATGACATAAATGGATCAATTTATCATTTGGAAAACAATATTCTCTTGGGAGATATTTTTATTACCAATTGCAGCACTCACTTGGTGGATGAAGTCCAAGTCCACTAACTTTATCATATGGTCCTCTGAAAGGATTTGTGGTACCAAAATTTTGGTCCAAACTTTTATGTCCGTATGACTTTTAATTTAGAACTGGTTTTGAGAAAATGATTCTAGATTTGTTTTCGGAAATTTTTTTGCTGGAATTTAATTTTGAGAGAATTGTTTTTCAAGAATTATTGTTTTTAGATCTTATAAATATCTAGAAATCATCATTAAAAACATTAAAACATTGTACGGAGTAGTCACTTTTGTAAGGTCAAATATTAAGAGAATATTGAGTAAATATCATACTTAGTAAACATGTTCCCGCAATGCTGAAAAGTAAAAGATAAGAAAAGGTTCATCTCTCCTTTTGGCTGTATGGATTTATAAGAAGGGAAGAGGTAAACCCAAAAAGAAGAAATGAAGGATGGACGTGTTACTATATGATCCAAACAGTTGGTAAACGCAAAAGAAAAGGTCTGTTGAAAAAATAGGAGGTCAAATATTCAAAAATCAGAAACCAGACACAAAATATATAACCTTTGGGCTATTTCCATAACTTAAAACTAATCCCAATACCAATTGTTTAGAAACTAGCAACCAAATGAATTGCTTAGTTTTGAGCTTGGTTTCGTAGAATTAAGCTCTATACACTAATGTTATTAAAATAATTACATAATCAGATCACTTAAATTAATTACAGATAAGTTTTTATAATAACTCTAATCAATAACCTTGTATAAATGGTACCCAACCTACTAAATATGTTAAACTACAATGACAATGGAAAAAATCTTTACAGAGTCAGTTTAATAGATAGCTTAAATTCATTTTCTCAAAGTGTTTTGGACTAATGTCCAAAAAACCTTGTTACGATTGGCAATCTTGGTACATGAAACCTTTTTTTATAGGGATATAAGAGGCGAGAAAATACTTCTTATTGTTTCCAAACGACCAAACCAAAGAGATTAAAGAAAAACATTTCGTGTTTATTTTTATGGCCGATCAAAGAGTTTCATTCTAACATGTTTGCATCTCAAATTATCACAAACACCATTTCAAGAACTCACCTCTAAGAAGAAACCATTTGATGCTTTTATCCGAATACGGCTTGGATCATCAGAGTTTCTCACAATTTCAAAAGCCTCTGAAAATCCAGGTTTGTTTTCCAGTGCCACCACATTTCCACTCCCATCTACTCCCACAAATTCTTTGTTAAACACCCTAAGGTTAAAAGTTGTGCTGTTTATTCTCCAAATCTACAAGAAATGGTGCAACAACCAAGAAAATAGCCCCCGTTAATTAACTAATAAAAATGACTTTTTACTTCTTTTATTATTTTTCAAGCAAATGTTACCTACTTTGAAGGTTTCCCATCCAGAGGCAGCAGTTCTATTTGCAACAATAATTGTTCCTCCTCCTAACTCAGCACACAGATACTTCCCAACTTTTACTGATCTGAATTGCAGTCCAGTTCCATCCTGATCAATTGTCAATAAATATTTACAGTGTCAGTATATAAAAGTTACGAAGGGGAGCCTTGGAGCAACGGTGAAGTTGTTCATATGTAACTTAGCAGTCACGGGTTCGAGCAGTGGAACCAGGCACTGATGCTTGCATTAGGGTCAGGGCGGATTCAGCCTTTTGGTACCGGGTTCAACTGAACCCAGTACTTTCAGTGCAGAATATAAATTTATGTGTAAAAATTACTAAAATTATAACGTATAGTAGATATGGATCCATAACTTCAAAAATATAATTGGATGGAACCCATTAAATTTAAATTATGTATCCCTTCTTATTAGGGTAGGCAGTCTACATTACACCCTTTGGGGTGCGGTCTTTCCCGGACCTTACGTGAATGCGGGATTACCGGGCTACCCTTCTTAGTGTATAAAAGTTACATAAACTCTAAATTAAAGCAAGGGAAATGAAGGTTGTATAAATTAACCAGAAAATCTTTGTTGGGGATGCCATCAAAAAGAGAAGGTTTAATCCATCCTTCAGTGAGAAGCCAGCCTCCAAGATTAACAGCTCGAACTTTGAAATTTGGAGTAATTCTTCCATAAGAAAAACTAAATATGCAACAAGAAGAGATGATAAAGAAGTAGTAGACAACAAGTTTCCTTGCCCATGAGTGGCTTGCCATTGCTTCTTAATATTTTAGACTTGCATGATATATCCTTAACTTGGTAATGCCTTTATATAGACGTCCAAATATTTGCCCAACTAATTTAAACAATCTGAACTCAGAAATAACGAATGTGACGAAATAGATACTATATATCTTGATTTTGAATCAATGATGAGCTGCTTATTCAACGTTTTGACCTTTTAAATTAGAATTGGATTTACTATTTTTTTTTTTGTACGTACTTTTGGTATGTGTCTTGGTGCAATTTCAATTAGTCCTTAATCTCCTTCTATAACCCAATATTAAGAACTTTGTTCTTTCAATATTGATCAATTAACTTTAAAAAATAAAGTTTGTCAACTGCATTCTTAATTACTAGCGTAATTTGTTGCAAAGCTGATATAAATAAATAAAATACATTTTACCATCAAATACGACATAAAGATTAGTAATGATATTCCTGCACCCTTAGCTAATGATCTTTAATTCGAATTTTGAGAATAAAAATATCTTCAATAGAGAATATAGTGTTGTCCCTTAATTGACCTTATAGGACGCAAATCTAGATAACATAGTTTAATCCAAGATTTGAAACTTTCATTGCCGATGTATAATACTTGGACTTTTCAAAGGTGATCCCACATATCACCTTCTTTCTCTTCCCTTTCCCACTTAGGTTTTCCATTACTTGAGGGTTGACTTAGATTAGCATCACAATTTAGAGCTACAAATATTCTTTGCCTAACTAAATCAGGTATTCTATCAATTAAATAGTTCCTAATTACTAAAATAACAACTATATGGTTCATCTTCTCTGGCTTGTTCCAGCCTTTAGTTTCCAGACAATATTTAAAGATTTGCATATATGACGAAGAAGAAGAATTTATCATTCGGTCAAGACTTCTAGAGATTCGCACAGCGTGCACTTCACCATACACAGCTAATTAAGGGTGGATATTATTTAATTAAAAAATATACATCTGAATATCCATTTAGCGTGTGCTATTTAATCCTAAGGTCTGAAATTTTGTGATTCTTGATTTCATTAATGTATGTTGCTCCAAAACGCATACGCAAGTATACGTGGTCGTACAAGTAATAAAATGATAAGTTGAGTGTCGAACTCACAGAGACTTGTATTAATTACCCACTAAATTCACCAAGATTGTTATTCAGTCGAGCCCACAGAGACTTGTATTAATTACCCACTAAATTCACCAAGATTGTTATTCAGTCGAGCCAATTCGAGTTCAAAAGTGTGATTATACTAAACAAAAATTCTAACTAGTAACTAAATTATCAAGAAGCAAAATGATTGTTGTGTATTCAGTAGAGACAAATATTCCAGGGTTTTGATCGATTCACCAATCCTATTGTGTTCTAGTTCACTCTACCTAACATACAATTCACTCATGGTTGCTAATTAATCGAACAATTGCTCTCATAGCCTTCTCTCGAAGTACTACTCGCCTATTCAAAATAGATTAACGCCTATATTCCTATGAAATCAATCTTTTAAGAACGCATTAAGATTATGATATTTAATTGAGCATGATGACTAGGTATATTCCAGTTCTAACCACAAATCCGGCCCCTCCCCC
>MCJB01048902.1:52440-66346 GCA_002018475.1 Nicotiana obtusifolia
CAGAGTTAAGATTGTGCTCTCTTCATTCTTCTCTAATCCAAACATGGCTTTCCCAAGCATAGCATAGATAGTAAATAGAACCTAACTGCTGGCCTGATAATTAAGCAATTAATCACGGAATTGAAAAAATAATCATATATTGGTGAATTATAATTAAGGTTAAGTCAACGTTAAACAATAATATTCATGGCTAAATCACAACCCTAGAACTATGGGTTTTAGCCACTCATGATAACATCAACAATTTCACAAGTGTTGGATAATTGAAAATACTAAGAAAAGATGAAGAAAACTGAGATATCCTTGATCCCGAATGTTTCTCGTGTGTATTTTTCCTTCAAGGTGGCATCTCCCTTCCAAAAATAGGTTTAATCTTGCTTTTATACGCGCTGGGTAAGTCTAGGACCGAAATAACCTTGTCTTGCACAAAGTTGGAGAAATTCCCGACACCAGCATCCAGGGTAGCGTGGAGCGCTGGCCCTAGCACTGGCTTGCTTGAGTATTCTGTAAACGACAGATGGCATAGGGCGCTGCCTATGGCACTGGAATGCAATATTTTTCTGTTTTTCTCCGTTTTGGCTCTAATCTTGCACTTTTCGTCCCCAATTACTTTCAAATAATTTCTACACATAAAAACACCACGAATTAATATAAATCAATCATTTTACATCCGAAACCACAAAATACGATTAAAACATGAAGCGATATACATATACATATATATATATATATATATATATATATATATATATATATATATATATATATATATATATATATATATATATATATATATATATATATAAAAGCTAAATATCAACGCACAATCTTAAGGTAAGTTTGCAATTTTTCACCTTATGATCAGTAACATCATTTAAAGTTTGACTTGTGAGTTGTGATAATGTTTCAGTCTAAATTGGTATGTTCACCATTGTAGTTTAATTTATTAAAACCAAGATATTTTGTTCTACCTTTCCGAATGGATAAGCAATTAAATTATGGTCCATGGTTAATTAAAAACCCAGAAAAGAATCAGACTCTGAAATGTTTTTTTAAATTATTTGCTCTTGTTTTAGGGATCATTCTATTGTTTAAGTTTTAGTACACAACTTGCCGTGAGTGGCACTATAACGAAGTGCCTACGGCTGCGAATTAAGTATTAAACTCCTTTTACTAATGCTAATTACTTGCTTTAGTTCCCATTAAGAGATCCAAATTTGGCTTCACCAATTTCCGCACAAACCGATTAGAACCCATTTTCTAGAATATATTCCATACCTTCCGGGTATTACTTGCTTTAATACCCGATAATTTTAAATGGGTGATTTATTTCTGGTGGAAGTAATTAAACGGAAAGAGATTAGATAAAAGAGAAGAGAAAATACAAAGGAAACTACAACAATAGACACATTCATATCTTTAATGTATATTCTATTAATATCTGTTAAATCAAGAACTCAGTGGTATCTCAAGAATAGAACCACTATTGTATAAAATAAAATAAAAAGAACCACTATTGTATGGAAAATTTCAATTCTTATCAAGTTTTCTCTTTACGAAGAAAAAAACAGCAAAACAGATCTAATTGAATTTGAATAAGACAATTTTTTCTTAAATATGGCATCAAGAGAATTTTTCTTGTTCAGAATTTTTACACAATTGTTCTATTTTTGTCATGTGAAATTCGAGAGAAACTTAATAGAGCTTAGGAAAATTGGTAGCTATGTTCCAAAATCATGAAAAATTTGTACGTCCAATATAATTGTAAATTTTAGATTGACCATAAAGTTTATATCTCTGCTCTCTAGTAAAGTGAACATAGTAAGTCATATGTAATTTTGTTTGATGCATGTATATATCTATGTTCATCTTGATTACTATCGTAGACTACTTAGGGTCTGTTTAGCCATAAAAAAGATTTCTTTTTTCGAATTTTTATTTTTATTTTTTTTCGAAATCAGTATTTGATCATGAAAATTTAAATTTCACGTGAAGTTAAATTTTAAATTTTTTTTTAAAATTTAAAATACTCTAAAAAGTTACTTTTCAAAATATTCATTTCAAAGAACTCACAAAAAATTCAAAAATAACTCCAAATTGTATTCATGTCCAAATACAATTCTAATTTTCAAATACTAATTTTAACTCGAATTCTTTTCTTTTATCCGAAAATTCACAGCTTTTATGTCCAAACACCCACTTAGTTTTCATTTTTGTTAGTCAATCGATTTGCAGGTTGAGTGTGAACGTGTTACATGGTCTACAATGCACTAGATGATGTAATAGTCAGCGACCACCGATACACTTCACACCTTTCTAATCGTAGGTCCCGTATCGAACTGTGCATTTGGATCGGATATTCGAGAATTCAAATTGATTCATTTTATTTGAACTTTTGGATTACGGATTTATGATTTTCAGATCGGATATGAGTTAGATTTTAAAAAGGTTTGGATATTCGGAACGGATTCGGATTGATATATTTTTAATTCAATTTGATCCGAAATCCAAATTATATGGATATGCATAAATATTAGACTTATATTTTAAGATAAGTCTTCTCATTTCATTCGCTTCTCTTTAGACTCTTCTTTTCTTAGTTTATGTTGAAGTCTCGCTCTCTAATCTCTCTACAGATTGCTCTGTCCGCTACTCTTAAATCTTACCTTTGTATCTCTCATTCTCAGTCTCTACTTCCTATTGACGGACAGCGATACCTCTTTCTTATTAGACATTGTTTAGATTTCAGTTTATTTTATTTTGCTATGAAAATTTTATTTTGTCTATTGTTATGAAAGACATTTGTTGCCTTTCAATTTAATAGAATGGTCAATAGCAATAGCCTTAAAACGTGCTACAGCCGATTAGATTGTTAGTAGTCTTAATAAGACGTACAATCCTATCTACAAATGCGAAATATTTATCCAATCCAAACTTTAAAATCCAATCCGATTCAATTTAATTCGAATTGTATTTTATAAAGTCTAAAATTCGAATTTACAATTCATAATGTGCTAAATCCAATCCGATCCGATCGATGAGTATGATAACGCAAGTACTAGTTAATTGTTAAAAAGAATATGTCGGATAATCTTTAAACCAATTGGAACTCGTACATTCAAATTTTATAGAAATAAAATTGTAAAGCACAATACCCTACGAGTCTATGAATCTATACTTAATTCACCTATAAAAGTTTAGAGAACTAAGAGCGCATCGCATCTTACAAGATACTTTTAGCAAATACATCACAATCAATTGGCAATAAGAATGAGCATGTCATGATCTTTTTTAAGTGCTTCAAATCATCTCCTTAATAGGAACATCAACGTGAGATTGGGATGCATTAGATTGAATTGGGCTAGGATTTTATAGAGTATTTGTAACAATTAGACCACATAATGAAGAAAGGATTCAAGTCATATGAACTTTGTGCACATGGTTGGTCTTACCACTTGAAAAGTGAAATCTTTAGCAGCAACACTACTCCAGTTATCACCTTAACAGGAAAGTGGGGGCTAATAAAATTAACTAATTAGTTTAAATTAAAATAACCGATGAATATATCAATCATATATAATATATGTATAACTGTGTAATTAGTATATAATTTATGTATACCGGCTAGATAAAGTAGATAGTAAATCTGACCGACTATTTATATAAGACTTGAAAATTACAAGGCCTGAAACAAGTTTGAGAAACCCATAAACTTGCGAACTGACAAGGCACTACAGACTAAGCTCCCGTTTGGCTATAGATTTTGGCTACTTTTTTTCAAAAAAATACTGAAAATGATGTTTGTTAATAAAATATGATCAATTTTTGAAAAATTTCTGAAAAAAATTTCAAGTTCCCAAAAACTGGTTTAGGGTAGTTTTTCGGTGAAATTTTTTCTTCCACTCACAAAATTTCTAACTTTTTTTCAAATAAAATGTACGTGCAAACAGAACTTCAACTTCCAAATATTTTTTAACACAACTTCAAAAAAAAAAAATTTAAGTTTCATACATAATGTATATCACGATATATGACGTGGTATAGGATGATATACGTAGATATATATCATCACAAACATAGATATATACCATCACAAGCACTCACTTTTCGTATTCACACATCATTCGGTGCATTAGCACTACAAAAATATCATAACGATCAACCATTCCATCGTAACAACACAAATGCCATTTCAACCAACAAAATTAAGAGGAGAAGGAGAAGATGTCATGAATCTCAAACTGGAATTGGACCTTGACTCCAAGAAACGAACCCCCCCTATAATTCGATTCCCACCGACCCAAAAATTTTATGAGACACGAATGAGCCCCATCTTATACCTAATGGGAGATGCGGAAATAAAATGAATCAGGAACTATGAGCTGATCAGAGCAATCAACATCTCAAGGTAAATGACAGGTTCGTGTTAGAATTATGAATTCTGAAACAAAGGAAGTTGAGCATTAGTCACTACTATAATTTAACAATTAACAATTTATTAGGTCCCATTTTCCAGCAATTTAGGCTTATAGAGAGAGGAGGTGGAAGCAGAGAAACAATGAGTGTGAGAGAGAGAGGATACAAGGAGAGAGAACAGATGGGGAAGTAGGTTAAGAAGAGGAGACTATATGTGTATGTTATATACATATAATACACTTATTTTATATATTGTTTTCTAACAAATCAATTATTCTCTGTCTAACCGTTCAATTTTGTATTTTGCCCATTTTTTGTTTAAAATGTTAAACTGAGATAATAATTTTGGAGTTGGGCTATTTCTCGTGAATAGGTGAATTAGGTTGTATTTACGTGCTAATTGAAGTTGAAGGCCCAACGCGGTCTTTAATGTAGGGATTTTTACTTTCATATACTATGTATGAAACTTTATTGTCCTCCTTAATTAAGTTTTTAACTTAATTAAATGGTCATATACAATTTACCAATTATATACAAATAAATTTTAAATGAGTGTCCCTTTATATTAGGAATTGAATAAAGAATATCAGTTATTTCCTCATCCCTTTATACCTGCCCCAATTCCAAACTATGTACAAGTTATTTTTATGAACATACATCTATTTTAATATCAGCATGGTCGATGTATGTAGCGGCCGACAAGAACATCGACTAGATATGACTAAATACTTTTCAATAATATATTTTCAAACTCGCAATGAAGTAGTAGATGCAATGGACTTCCGCACCTATGGACTTGAGATTAGAAGTGGACATGCTGACATTAAGTCATAAATTAACCGCTATCACTTTGGCTGAAGGATGGGAATGAAGATCGAGGAGGTGGGAAAGAAAAGGTTATTCGCTATTGGCTTACCCTTATATCAGGCCTTGGTACGGTCCAGTAGTCAATATATTTTACGGAAATCTACTCTAAATGCCTATTCAGGCAATTTTAATTACCCGTTACTACCCATTCTAATTTATCTTACAATGTGTACCTATGCAATCTAAAAAGTATTTACTCAACTACCTATTCTCAAAATCTCTTCCTTTCTAATCCTGGATCACGTGAAACCCCATTAATTGCCCCAACCTATTTTTTCTTTTATTGTCTTCTCAAATATAAATAAACGGTTTTCTTCTATCTTTCTCATTTAATAATAGGATCTACGTGTCTATTGAATATTTTTTATTAATTTATTCTCCATTTCAAAATGGTATACATTATATTATTATAACATATCTAAATTTTAGTATAATCGATGACACACAAAATTGAGTTAATTAGATTATGTGACAACTGATATTATTTCAGTTAATAATTGAATTAAAAAAATCTTTTTTAAACTCTTTGCGTACAACTGTATACCCTGTGGTATAGCTATATACTATACCGGTATCATATGTTAGTTGGAACTTTTTTTGGTTGTATTAGCTACATTTAATTGGAACACTGTTTGATTTTTCTTTAGTAATAGTAATAGTACAGTATCTTGAATTTTTTAAAATTTCCTTTATGCATATGTATTATGTAATTATTTTAATTTTTTCTTTATGCGTTTATTTTTATATAATAGTATTATAGTATAATATTTTAAAATATATTATTATATTAATATGTGGTTCACTAATTTTTATTTTTCTCTTTATGCATGTGTATTATGTAATAATAGTACAGTCATATATAGTTGCCTGGAATTAATTAGAAGAACTGTATACCCTATTGGTATAAATATATGTCATATTGCTATCATATGGTAGTTGGAATATTTTTTGATTGTTGTAGCTATATTTTTAAGTGAATTTTATTCTGAAATGATTTATATGATCATCTTTTGTTGTGTTGGGTTTTCTTGTCCCTAGGGACATAGATTTTGTGTATTATGTAATAGTTTTTATAGTTATATGCAATTGTTGGAATGACCCCGTACAACTATATACCCTATTAATTTAGCTATATACTATATTGGTATCGTATGCTAGTTGAATCCTTTTTTGGTTGTATTTAGCTGCATTTAATTGGTACACTATTTGATTTTCTTTTAATAATAGTAATATAGTATAATATCTTGAAATACTTTATTATATTAATATGTGGTACACTATTTTTTTATTTTTCTCTTTATTTATGTGTGTTATGTAATAGTAGTATAGTCATATAGTTGCCGGAAATTAAACCACTAAAATTGTATACTATGTTGGCATAGTTATATGCCATATTGGTATCATATGATAGTTTGAACATTTTTGGTTTGTTCTAGCTGCATTTTTGAGTGAATTCTATTCTGAAATTATTTATATGAACATGATTTGCAGTGCTGGAATTTTTTTGTGCCGATGGACATAGATTATGTGTATTATGTAATAGTTTTTGTAGTTATAGACAATTGTTGGAACGACCTCATACAACTGTATACCCTGTTAGTATACAGAATGAGCAAGTTGCTTTGCGAATATTTAGCTTGCAATGCGAGCATGTAATTTTCTCATACTTTAATTGCATCCTTTAATATTTTGGTACAGTAGTATATTCACAAATAGTTGTAACAATATTCTAGAGTAATCATATACTCTGTTGGTATACATGTATACCATATTGGTATCATATGGTACTAGAAGTCTTTTTTGCTACTTATACTTTTATTGTATTTTCTAATATTTTATTATCATTTCTATTCTAACTAGTATATATGATTGTAGATTGTGTTTTCTTGCTCCATAATTGGTTGTATTATTGCTAATGGTAGAGTGTATACTGATATTTGTAGGGAAAAAGATCAAAGTTTGCATGGCAATCACGTGTTGATTCTTAGAACCTGATTATGTAATTTATGGTGCACAACATCAGTCAGCGTGATATTCAGTGAATTAGATCGAGTGGCAACTGATATTATTTCAGTTTAATAATTGAATCAAAAAAATGAGAAAAAGGACAAAAGGTATATTATACTAGTTATATTAAAAAAAGGTGAACAAATATTTACTATATCAGTTATTTTTTCTTATTGTATAAAAAAAAGAATAATAAAAAATAGTGAAAACATTAAATGAAATTAGATTATGAAGAGAAAAAAAAATATAAAAAAAAGGCAAAAAATAAGGAGCCAAAATTGAGTGTGAAATTAAATAATAATAATATAATAATAATAATAATAATAATAATAATAATAATAATAATATTTGGACCAAAATAAATAAACAGAAAAAGAAAAAAAAAGAAAAGGAGAAAAGAAGGAAAAAGAACAAGAAGATGAGAAATGAAAAAGAAAAGGAGAAAAAAGAAAAGATAAGTAGTTTGATAGGTAAAAAAGTAAATGAGTAAATAAAGGTAAATAGTTCTGTTTTTTTAGGTAACTGTGCCGTCCACATATTTTATGTAAACATTTGCCTAATTTTAAAATGACAGTCTGAATTTTATTCGGGGTTAAAACAATAGTATTTGTTTTCAATATGCAGCATATGGATTGATTTACGCAAATGTACCTTTCTAAGCCACCTTTTACATTTTATCCATATTTTTAAAAAATGACCAAATATAACCCTTTGACAATTATCCTTTTGGACAACATTAGGCTCAAGTCTCATATTTGTTCATATATTACTCAACCTTACAGATAAAGCATTAGACTGTATCAAATGTTTGGAATAACTTATAAAATTTTAGACAATGGTCTAATATTTTATAGTTTATCAAAAAGTATTATCTTTCAGGTTTCAGCTGTGGTCGTACAAGGTCCATAAGTTGCAAGATAATAAAAAAGTTCGTTTACTAAACACGAGATGAAAATTGATTAAGGTTTAATTTTGGACAACTTGGGATGTAGGAGACGCTGAATGTAGACGCACAAAATTTTGTGCAAATAAACAACTTTCATTCATGGGAGCTGGGCTCCCAAATACATAATTATGTCAAATGGCGACAACTCAATTGCTCACTCCAACAAACTTTGTTTTCAAATTGTTGCCAAAAAAGGCATATTAGGGCAAAAGGAGTCATGAAAAGTTCAAAATTTTTGCAGATCCATGTGGCGTTATTAATTATTGAATTACTTAAAGGTATAGTCTTTGGAGCACTTCTTTTAGTTCAGACTTGAAAAGAACTGAAACTTCAATATAATTTTTGAAAGCGTGAATCTCTTAAATATTAGTCGTGAGGGTTTGGGTTTAGGTTTAGATATGAATTCTATAAAGAGCAAATAGTAGACTCTTTTCTCCCTTGCTTGATGTATGTCTGAAAACTTATCTTAATAATATCTTGAAAACATCTAGAGTTGTGGGTTATAAATCAAAATGCAAAGATTTTTAGAAACTTAAAACATATCAAACTTTATTTTATCGCCTGCAGCAAAACTAAAACATATATATTTCTTATGCAATTGTCCAAAAACTATTACAATAACGTTATGATTTTGAGTGTGTAGTTTTTTACTATTCAAATCTTTTATGTTGAAATTCCTACGTAAAGCTTCTTTAATTTTATGCTACTTTTTGGCTTCAATATGGAAATTTTCATTTTATTCTTTACTAGTACTTGACAACTTATAACTCTCACCGTGGGGTCGAACCCAAGACCGCAAAGTTAAAAGCCTAGCGCTCTACCAACAGAGCTAAAGGGGCAAGTTGTTGCGTTCACCTTGAAAAGTTTAAATTAAGTACATATTTTATCATAATACCCATAATATTAATAATGTTTTAAAAGGTCTTGAGAAATAATTTGAAAAATAAATGATTAATGATAAAAGTAAGTCAGAAAAAAAATTATTTCTCTTGATTTACTAAAAGAAACAAGTAAAAACAAAAATATATTGTTAGTATACTGGGTACATAAAGTTATCGGATGGAGTACCATTATTGTCACACCCTTTTTTTTTCCTTTAACCCTCTTTGAAAGAGATAAAAGGATTTTTAAGCTCAAAAAGATTTTCAATAAGAAAGTGACAAAAAATTATTTAAAAGGGATTTTTTCAGAGTCGTGACATAAATCTCGGTGTGCCAAGTCACCGTTTAAAATCAATTTTTTCTTAAAAACGTTTTAGACTCTAAATCATACTCTGCACCAGAAATCCAAGTAAGGAGGTTCATCCCTCTTTTTTAACAAACTTAACCGAGTTTTAAACTTTTAAACTCATTTCAAACCAAAGCTCGTATCATACTTATAATCAGACCAAACAGTAAGATAAGGAGAAGGGAAATGGACCTGAAATCGCCTTTCGATATATTCAAATTTCCGGTAATTACAGCGCGACGACAACTCAAACCAGAAATTGCAAACAACAACAACAAGATGAGGCAAGAACTGCGAGCTCGAACAACGGACGACAACTCGAATCGGCTTCAAACCTCAACTAAAATCCATTTTGTTCTTGAACAAAAATGTAAAAGAAGAATCCAAAATCTTTTTGTATTTTTCGATTATCAAATGAAAACAGAACTGATTTTCTTTTTTTTTTTTTTTTTTTTAATATATGAATCAACTCTAGCAGAAAATCAGAAGAAAAATGGAGGAGAACCTAAAACCCTAGCTTTTTCCTTCGCTTTTTTCCCCGAATCCCTTAAAAGAAGAAACCCCTGCTATATAATATATACTCACCTCGAAATCTCTAGAAACTCTCCCGAAAAATTAATTCTTCCTTCTTTTCCTTTTTTGTGAACAAAATCGGACAAATGGAAGCCTAGGATCTTCAATTCCTCAGATCCTATGGCTACCATTTATCCAAATTCGTTCACTAGATCAAAGAGCGCGTGAGGAAATCGTGAGGAGAATGAGGAATATTTTTGTCAGGAGTTTGTTAGGCTTTGGTTACGTGGAGATGAGAGGGGACCATGGGATGACACAAGCGAGTGGACTCACCAGATTTGGGCGTGAGTCCGCCGGGTTTGGGGTGGGGGCGTGGCGACAGTGAGGTGGTAAAGGGTGGGGCGCGGCTGGTAGGTTATAATGTGAGTTTTGTATGGTGGTTTAAGGGGATATGGGCCGTTGAATATGAGTGGAATGGAAGGTCAAGATTAAATCTTTTAAATGAGATGGGTCAGGTGGTTGGGTCGCGGGTCAGGGGTGGGTCGGCTGGTTTAAGGGATTGGGTAGGGCTAATGGGTTTTGGAATATTGGGCTCAGTCCTATGGGATGAACGAATTTAAACTTACCTGAAAATTGTGACAAAATTTTTTAAATCTCCTCCCTTTAAGATTAAGACAAAATATATAAAATGCCAACTCAAACTTATTTAATTAAAATAAACTAAAAACTAGTTTTAGTATTTTTTTCAAATATCATACTAATATAAAGATAGAAGTAGGTTAAAATCATAATGAAATTAAAATAATATTACTACAAAATACTAATGTCCTTGAAAAAGATATGTAATAAGATAGAAGTGAAACTATTTTTGTGTTTTCAAATTTTATGTTATATAATTAAAAAGTAAACGTAAAAGTAGACTAAAATCCTAAGAAAATAAAATGAGTAAATATTTTAGTAATACTAATTTTAAAAAGTTGTGCGAGTCAGAAATTACGTGCTTACAATTATAAAATTACAGCTTGTTTGGATGGTTGTTATATGTCATTTCATAATGTATCGTATTGTATTGTACTATATTGTATTATATTGTTTGATGAATACAACGTTTGAATAGATTGTACGTATTGTTTGTCATCGTTTCATGATGTCATGCACCAACAATATGAAAAATAAACTTGCAACATTACTAAAAAATATAGGATACTGAGTAGAATTATTATATAAAGAAGTAGGATAAAGGATAAAATGTGATTATTAATGATAAGAAAAGGGTAAGACGAGAGAAAAAAGTAAAATACCGATGCCACCACACCAAATCCATCATTACATAAAGTGACACTTTTCGTCGTTGCGTAACAACGGATTTAACGATTTAATACAATAAAATTTAAGTAACAATCAAAATAAATATTATATTAAAAGTAACAGTACAATACAATACAATATGTAACAACCATCCAAACAAGTTGTTACTTTAAAACATAAAACATCTTTAGCATATACGCACAACAAATAAAAACATACGGTGCAACGTGAAGATTGGTCTTTGTCTATTTGCATATCAAATTAGTGGCTTAATAAGTAAGCATCTCAAAATAATTATGGCCAGTGTTTCAAAAGCCGAGGACGTGAGGCGGAGCATTTTACTTAATACGAAGCGAGGAGAAAGTCTCAAGATACGGGGCGTAAGCTCCATGGATCTTTCATTTTTTAAGTTTATGCATTAATAATATAGCATTATAACACAATCAAAATATAAAAGATACATTAAAAGTTCAAAAAATTTAAAAAGAAATAAAGAAACTCATATAAATTAAATATGTAGCTTGTTTTACAAATATAATTAATATAATATTGTTAAAGTTACTATGAAATATAAATTAACTATAACTTCTTAACTTTCAAACAATTAAAAATTATAATTTCTTACAAAATTGTAACGGCCCGATGTGTTGTAGAAACACACAAGATACTAATTGTTTAGACTTGGCTTGTTTTAAGTGCAAATCCCTCCTTGTAATTATGTAATCTTAACATTCTTGCAGGGTATGATGTATAAGAAGCTAATAATTAAGAAAAGAGTTCGAAAAGGTAAGTAATGCAGGATATGCGGTCGCATTTCTAACATGCGGATCGCATATCTTACATGAGCGTCGCATACTTAGGCAGATTTCTGGGCAAAGGTTCATTACAGAAATGCTGTCTGAAATGCGGACCGCATTTCAGGAATGCGGACCGTAAATTTGGCTGCCTGTATCACAGATTGGAACAGAGAACTGGACAAGATTTATGTCAAAAATGCAGTGAGAAATGCGGACCGCAAATCTCATAGTGAAATCGCAGAACGAGGCAGAGTCTTGGGCCAAATGCCATGTCAGAAATGCGGTCCAAATGCGGACCGCATGTTGAGTTTGCGACCAGAATTCGATCGCATTCTGAACACCTGAAATTTTATTTTGTCCCGAATTTTGACCCACTATAAATAGGAACTAGGAACCCTAACATGCAAAAACCCCCTTATTTCGTTAATTACCTCAGAAAAACTCACCAAAACACCCTCAAACCCCAGCAAATCAACCTCCAAATCACCTTGAAAACAACCCCAAAATCCGTGAGAAACATATCCAAATTATAGTCATCAACCTCCCATTTACTAGCCCAGCTTTCCCCATTTAAACCCATAAGGAACCAGTTGCAACTCGCCGGAAAATAGCCCCAGTTTAAGCTGGAAAAAAAAAAAAACAACCATAGAATCACTCCCTTCAAACCCTAACATCTATTACAAGAAAACCCACTCTCTAACACCAAAGACCCAGCTCAAATTGCTACAAATTGTGCCAAGAATTTCAGTTGAGGTAAGGCACCCTACCAAGTTGTAGCTTGTTAGCTCCAATTGAGTTCGCCTAAAGTTTGTGAACGTTCCTAAGAGGTTGGACTCGAAGAATTGTTGGAAGTCTAGAAAGTTATTGCGAAGCAAGGTAAGTGTTTGTTCTAACCTTAGCTTGAGGGATTAGAAATTGTGTCTTGTTTGCTAAATTGCTCCTTGTTGAGAACAACGTAGAGGCATGGTGACGAGTGTCTATACGTTGGTGTCACCCATGACCGTGGGTCGTGTATGGATGACCGTTGTGTGACTATTGTTTCGAATTGTTGAATACTATCCTTGATTTGGTATGCTGTGTTGCATGTGGGAGCGGGTGGCACGCCTACCACGAGATATTGTGAATTGAGGGCTGGTGGTACGCCTACCACAAGGTTGCTTCATTTTTAGTTGTTCTTTTTGGTTATGATTCTAGCCTTCTTTGTTCGGTATAAAGTCGATAGTTAACTAGACTAGTTGAGTGAGGAGTTCGTGGGAGTCTAAAGGGTCCAATGTCAAAATTGTGGTTAGCGTCTAAGGAGTTCGTAGAGGTTTAAAGGGTCCAGTGTCACATTAGTTGAGTCGTGTCTAGAGTTAATAAAATGATAATTGGGTTGGGAGGTTAATTGTAGAACTTCGACTGTAATTGAGTACTAACATTGATTGGGCTAAATAGGAGTCAAGTTTGGTTTGGTTATAGTTGAATTCCCCCTGGACAGGATGATTGTTTGTTGTTATTTGTTCCCTTGCTGGGAAGCTGTTATGTTGATTTGTTCCCTTGCCGGAATTTCTTGTGATGGTTGTGATGATGGAAGTGGGAGCGGGTGGCATGCTTGCCACGAGATATTATGAAAGTGGGAGCGGGTGGTACGCCTACCACAGTATATATTGTAAGTGGGAGCGGGTGGCACGCCTGCCACGGGATGTGATGTATGTGGGAGCGGGTGGCACGCTTGCCACAAGAGGTTACTGTAAGTGGGAACGGGTTGCACGCCTGCAATAAGAGGTTAGTGGAGGAAAAAGGGTGGATTGTATTACATTTCATTGTGTTAAAGGCTGAATTGCAG
>MCJB01048903.1:0-44110 GCA_002018475.1 Nicotiana obtusifolia
GTTGCTATGACCCTATCTCCGGGCGGGTTCATCTCTCACGTCATGTCGTCTTTGACGAACATACGTTCCCATTCAACGAACCTTTATCACCCACAACTTATACATTCTTAGATGAACCTCTTCCACATCTTTCACCATTCTTCCAACCTACATTCACACCCACTCCATCAGCCGGCCCAACCGCCACACCCACACCTCCGCCCAACAATCCTTCATCCATACCATCAACCGACAAAACCCAATCCCTCCCACAAACTGCATCCACTGACCCATCCCCATCCACAACCACTACACCCACCAATAGTCATCAAATGCAAACCCGTGCCAAAGCTGGGATTGTCAAACCCAACCCTCGCTACAACCTAGCCGCAACCTCCACCATCTCACCAGTCCCCACAACCTATGTTAAAACCCTGTCGGACCCTAACTGACTACGTGCCATGAACGATGAATTTAGTGCCTTGCAGGTTAATAATACATGGGAATTAGTTCCAACACCGATGGATAGACCGGTTATCCGCTCAATGTGGTTGTTCCGTCACAAGTTTAAATCTGATGGCACCTTGGATCGGTATAAGGCACGTCTTGTATGCAATGGCAAATCTCAGACTATTGAAATTGATTGCACAAAAACTTTTAGTCCTGTGGTGAAACCAACAACCATTCGTACGGTTCTATCATTGGCGGTATCGAGGTCCTGGCCTATTCACCAACTTGATGTGAAAAATGCTTTCCTAAATGGCGACTAATTAAAATAACATACAATGCTGATCAAAATTTGGACCATTATGTCTTTCCACAATCAAAGAATAGGTCTCGAAAATGGTATGTGCCCACCTGTGTCATCCACCCTGAATCGGAAAACAAATATGAATCTCAATCCTCTGCAAACCATAAGCAATCGTTCAACACGTAAAGCCACCATTAGATAAAACTTAAAAGTCAAAGAAAATCCGCCATAAATTAAAAATATAAACAACTTCACAAACAATCATGTCATTTTTTCAAATATGAAGCGTTGGCTAATTGGGAGTTGCTTGTAAGCCGGTTCAGTTTTTCCTTTAAAGGGTTGTGACTCTTAATGAAGGATATGAAGCATTGGCTATTTGGGGAGTTGTTTTAGACGTTAGGTTATTACTAATTGGGTATTTATGTGATTTATAAGGGTTCCCATGTAAAGTAATATTAATATTATTATTAAAATCAAATTCAAAATAAGTAATTATACATAAAAGAATAAAGTACAAGTTTCTATGAATGATTAATGTGGATCGGCGTATGGTGACTTGTTAATTATCAAAGTCTAGGTAATTGGTTATCTTTTAAACCTACAAAGATGAATAATCAAAGTTTAATTAGATACATGTGCTGGTAGTTATTTGATTTTATAAGATATAACCATGTAACGAAGCATATTTCACCTAATTCTTTCATATAAATGATATTCTTAGTGTATACTAACTCCTTGTAAAGAATGGTTGTGACTGTTGTCATTAGTTTTCTTTTTTTTTAGTAAGTGAGGATATTTAAAAAAATATTTATGTGATTTAACTTTTTAGTTTAGGGTTTACCATAAATGTGTTACATTGTTTTTACTGTTACGTTGGCGTTTTGAAATAAATAATTTTGTGGATAATTTATAGAAAAGTATCAAAAGAATGAAAAGTCATGATTTGTTTCTTTAGCCTTGGTAAGTAACGATTTATTTTTTTAGATTAAGGAAGTGATAATTTATTACTTTTAGCTCTGTAATTTGAACGGTTGTGACTATTAATGAAGGGGTATGAAGCACTGATTTATGGATGTTTGTAGCATTATATTTTTTAAATTTTATGAATAAATTATAAGTCATTTAGAAGGGCAATTTAGTAATTCAACTTTTTATTTTTGCGCTTCCCACTTTCATAATAATATAGATTATGACTATTGCATAACAGTTCAAATATAAAAGGATTTAATATGCAAAATTTTAGTTGATTTTAAATTTTTAAATTTTAGAAAAATAATTTAATAACTGTTTTATTTAATGTGAAAATTATTTTTAAAAGGTAAAAAAAACGTGAACGATATTTCGCTAAGGAATATCTTGCTATAGAAAATTATCATTTGTTGAAATAATTAGAAAAAGAAATGATGACATTTCATTCAGAATAGAATTTGTCTATAAGTTAAATACGGTGTCTATTAAACTTTGGACACAAAGATGATATCTTTCTTCTTTTATTGGTCAACAGAGCAAATTGTAATCTTGGTGAGCCTAAGTTTTCTTTTCTTTGTTTCCATACTTGCGTGTGCCCTATATGTTAGGACTAATCGCACAGGAGTTCAAAACATGGAAGGATTTAATAAGTACTAAAATTTTAGTTAATTTAAATACCTTAAAATTTGAGAAAAACTTAAATTACACTAGACGAAAAAGGCGAACGATATGTCGCTTAAGATCTTCGTGCTTTTAATATAGTAATATTTTTAGGATAAGCGCATTGCGCGTGTACCTCGTATCAATGAAAATTACTTTTTTTTTTTAAATGGCATAAATAATATTCAAATATTATCCTTGACTTATGACATATAAATTAAAAACTTTGCAAGTTCCTGAAAAATGATAAATGATGTTACTGTATAAATGTTTGGATCCAGTCAAGCGACAGTTCCTCCACTTTGCTCGGGTAAACTCTTCATAATAAGATCAAGGGCTGCAATTCGTTGTCACTAAAAACTTGAAGAAATTTCTTGCTTTAATGAGGCATATATTTCTTCATTTGTTTTATTTTGCAGAGGCTTCTTGCTTTAGTAAGATACTATACTACAATACTTATGCTTAAAGCTGAAATAGAAAAAGTTAATGGATTATAACTTTTTGAATAATCACGTAGTTAAATTTCCTCGGATTTTCTGAATAAAAATGAAACAGCTAGGAAAGAAGAACAACAGGTAAAATATGGGCTATTAAGATATCAAATATTTTTTGTTGTGTTAATGTCACAAAATTGTAATGAATAAAAGCAAAAGGTGTACTTCAAATTAGCAAATAATGTTTCTTGCTAAAGTACAACAAAATTTTGCCTAATTGCTCAAGATGCTCATCAAATGTCCTAGAATAGTAAATTCTAAACTGGGCAAGGATTGAAGTGCAAGAGGATGGTGAATTGTATCCTTTTTAAATTTTTAGTCGACTACTCTTCAGACCTAGTCAATTAAGCGGAGACAGCCTGCATTAAAACTGTTAGTACTCCAATTTAAATAAGTACTACTCACAACAAACAATAAAGGTGTATAGTAAATATGAGAGCATTAAAATGAATGACACCAGGAATTTTATACTGGTCCGGAACTAATGTGGTATCCTAATCCAGTCTCCTTGGGTTGCAAGAATGTTATCTCTTGAGCTCTTTGTAATTTGGGTTAAGTACAACTTGTGTGATTTTCAACGTTCACCACCAACGTTTACAGGGTTGATTTTCACTCGCTCACCAACAACGAACAAGGGTTGGTTTTCACTCGCTCACCAACAACGACCCTTTGGTTTTCACTCGCTCACCAAAGAAACGAATAATGATACAACCTCTCAGGACACACAACCTCTTCAATATTTTTTCTGTCTCTCTTCTCTCTTTTGTGTACACAGTAAATCTACTAGAAGTGAATCATAATGCTTGTTAAGAGTAGAATAAAGAACTTGTAGTTGGGTAGACAATTATATAGAAGGTTGCGTGTCTTTCTTCCTTCACGAAGCTCCTTTTTATAGCTTTTTCAACTTGTTCTTGCTATAGCATAACCCCAAGAGAATTTTGAGGATTCATCCAATCTTCTTTGTAGCCGTTACTGACGATTCCTTGATTGTTGGCTTCGTCCCTTGTTTCGAAATCTTATTGCCAGGTTGTATTTCTCCGTAAGTTAAGAAACCAACTCGTTGTGTGATTTTTCCCTTAATTTCTACTCTTCATTGTTGTATCGTGAATCTGGATTCCTTTGGTGTTTGGCCGATGGATTCTCTTTGAATTTGGACAGTCTTTTCTTTTCTTTTGAACTCTCTCGTGATTTCTAGTGTACTTTGATAGTCCGCTTGTCATGGCTTGATTTCGGAATTCTCTTTCTGTAAATATCCCGTTTCTTGTCATGAACTTTGACTGAATCTTCCCTTTCTAATATTGAGTTGTACTAATTTAATTCTTTTCAGTACTTCAATTTTTCTTGCTTTGTTGTAAGTAAATCTTCAGAGATTTTCTTTCCTTGTACTATGAATTTGGTCCTTCTTTGATAACTTCGTATGAATTTGGTCCTTCCTTGACAACTTCGTATGAATTTGGACGATTGTCGAGTCTTCTTTCAAGCCCGTCGAATTTCTTTCCTTGATCTTCTACCGGATTATATGGCACAAAAGAATTCTTTATTGCAACAAAATTATTCCTTACATCAAGAGATTCATGCATCCCGATATCTTCCTCATTTGATAAGTTTTCCATATCTTCTTTCACGTAATGGAATATTTGACCACTTTATATGGATGTGATTCCATATATATGTCATTTCTTATACTGTGAAGGATTTTTTCTTTGAAGCATAAGTAATTAAGTGCTCTGTTGCTCGTAATAAGGAAAGGTAGTAAGTAGTTCCACTTTCTTTTTTTATTCTACGTGAGATACTTTTTCCCACTAAATATTTTCTTTATCATCTTGAGAATATTCGCAACTTCAATCTCCACTATACTTAATGGAGCAAACACAGCAACTTCAGCAAGTTCTTTGTTGATTTCTCCATTTGATTGAACTTTACTGGATCTTCTCAAAACGTATTCTTGATTTTCTCAGCATAGATATTTTCTTTCCTTTTGCGATTCCACACGATATTCGTACTTTCATATTTGTATTTCACCAATTCTACCTTGGGGCTGATAATAGCATCCTCCATAAATAGCAACCATAGTAAATAATTTCTTTTTCAACTTTATATTAAATCAAACACTTTTGTTCTATATCTTCTCCCGTAATTTCATATTTATTTTGATCTTCACCAAATTCTTCTTTTTGTACCAAAAATAATTTTACCACAATAAGTATTCTTTTATTAAAATTTATATTGATTTGTTATCATCAAAATCGATAAGTGAAATCTTGCGGCTAACAAGGAGTTTAATCTTTGGTTCATAAGTTGGTTGTTAATTTTTTGTGTTTCCATGTGACGATATTGAATAGTCAAGTCTATGTCAACTGGGTCAACATCACCTATCTTGAGCATAAAATATTTTAGTCTTGTTGAAAACCTTATTGAAATATAAAGGATGCAGGCACGCGACGTTTTTTTCTTTTTTGTTTTGGATTAACTTGGACAGGCACACATATGATTAATAAAGAGGAAAAGTAGTGCACTTATTAGACAGTAAAAGACACTTACGTGCATAAAAAGAATAGTGTTGACTGTAAGTATCATTCAGAAAGCAGAAATATTCAAGTGAATAGGCAATTTTAAGTCTCTACATTAATACCCAGATAAAACACACAAATGCCACTCTTTAGATACCAATACTAATGCAGTCACCAACAGCAGAAATATATACAGGAATATATACTAGTGCTACGTGCTACGCTATCTAGAAATATATACAGGAACACACACTTGCACAAACACACATAGAGAGACGCACAACAAAGCATCAAAAGAGAGAGATTAGCTTTGATAGTTTTAGCATATTTAATAACCCGTTAGGAAGTCCCTACGTATTAGATAATAAATTTAATAATCACCGTATAAGACATTATAATTCTATTAGAAATATTGCATCTTACGAAAAAGGATAAAAATATAGTTTCACCTATATAGATAGATAGATATAAATAGATAAGATTTTACAGGAAGTGGTTGACATATAAAGATGGAAAAGAGAGTTGTAGGCTCTATTCACTTCCTCAAATCCACAATGAAATATGTCAAACAATATTATCCTTATTCTTCAATTTCCGTGCTACTTTTTGTTCAAGAAAACAAATTCTGTAGCATATAACGGGCTCATCTCACTAAGCGAACTTGCTCAATATTCTCATATTAAAACCAACATCGGTTATGGTGGAGTAAGTACCCCTTCATCTTTAATAGAAGTCTTAAATTTGAACTCTGGCTATGAAATCGCTTTTGTTAGGTGGGACATTCCGGCAGGAATCCTGATTTAGTCAAACCCCAACGCAAGTACTAGACACCAAGTAAAATAAAATTCTCATATTAAAACGATTCATAATGTATATATACCTTCTATACCTCAAGTTAAATACCATATATAACATTCAAAATTAACATCTTAAATACACATTGAAAACACGAAAATACTGTGAGTAGCATGGAACAAACTCTAACTAGGACATAATACTTTCGTAGATGTGGAAAAACAAATTCTAATTCTCAATCGTATAAAAATAACTGTTCATATATAACCCAACTTGTATCTCATTACTTATACTCAATAATTCAAAGCTTATAGCTTAGAGACTCGTAGCTTTTCCAAATAATAGAAAAAAAGTTTATTTCGCTTCATTTTTCTTTCATGTTGTTGACTTTCTTTACGTTTCTTTTTCGATTTTAAACGAGGAGAGTTTTGTAAAAGCAATAAAATTGAACTCTCTAATGAAAAAAGAAGAAGAAGAAGATAAATACTTATTTACATTGATTAAACGTGCAAAGAAAACAAAGTTATAAAATTTGTTATACATATCTACATAAAGAAATCAACTTTTCTTCGATTTTTTTTTTACTTTTTTTTAACATTTTAAAGAAACTATTAGAAATATAGTTTCGCCTATATAGATTGTACAAAAATCATGTATCTCTAAGAGATCAAAAACCCTTAAAAGATGTGAAATTACAGAAAAGCATGAAACTAGGTATTAATAATAAAATGAATTAAAACTTGACATCTAATCTATTTGGACTTGAAGACTAAAATAATCTAAAATACATTTAATAATAGAAAAATAGTAAAAATTATTCGTTAATTTAACTTTGCGAAACCCATATAAATTCATTAGATTTCAAATAATTACTCGAAAATTCCATAAGGTCTAACTAATTACAGATTGCTCCTCTGTAGTTTCTGGATCTGAATGCATAAACCTCCACTATATTAAAGTTTGTAAGTTTCTCATTTTCAGTTGACTGTTTTGCCCCTCAACTCGATAAATGTTTATATCACCCAAAATTGTCGAAGCATATCTAAACTTGTGCTACATGTTAGCAGACACTTGATGAGCTTTCATTTGCTTTTGAGCTATTTCAAACCTCTACGTGTCGTGCAAACATGTTTGAATAAGCTTCTTCCTCAAAAAATTAAATATACATCCATATTTCAAACCACTATACACAACAAGTCGACAACCTTGGACAGCAAGTGTAAGACGATGCCGTTTTAATCATCAGCTTTCAACTTAATTAGCTATGGAGAGATTGATCAAATTAAGGTAGGCATATATATACAAGATCAGTACTGTTGTTCCTGCAATATTTATTTGCTTAATTTAATTACACTGCAAGCATAATCCTGTAGAAAATAATATTCATTTATATAGTTTACCTTTAAATTCAGCTGTTTTAAATAATTTTTAAGCGCGATAGACTAGTTATACTTTGTTTCCAAAAGGAAAAAATAGGCTAAGATTGTTTAATAATTTGTAGAAAGGGAAAGTAGTTTAGTAGTAGTATATACTCCTTCCGTTTCAATTTATGCAAACTCATTTGACTAGTCACGGAGTTTAGGAAAGGAGAAAACTTTTAAATTTGTGGTGTAAAATGAGGAACATATATTTTGTATGACTATAAATCATTGTATAAAGATAAATTATTTTTAAATAAAAATGAATCATTTTTTTGATACGTATTAAAAAGAAAATAGGTTCACGTGAATTGAAACAGAGGGAAGAGAGTATATTAAAAGAAAAAAGTGCTGCTGTGTTGAAAATATGACAACTTCGTATTTTCAGCTTAAGCCACTGCTTCATGTATTTCAAGTTAATTAACTGTCTTGAATTGATTTTGAAGGTCAAAATTGTAGAGTTAACCATCAAATAATTCGTTATATATGTAATTAGTCTGTTCACGAAGTTTAATATTTGATCAATATTTATCCTAATTAAATAAGTATCTAGTATTGGTTTCCAAAATTTTTGACTTTTATATTTGATCAATTTAATGTTCTTTTTTATATGTCTGTTTCCAAAGTTCTACAGTGTCAGGTTGCAGGGCAGGCAGGAAATTACTGATGCCCCTTTAAATTAATTTTCCCCGTCCCCCACAAGTACACATTGCTTATTTCTTTTGCCCTCTAAGAAATACTTGTTAGTTTTTGGCTACCCTCTCTCTCTCTCTCTCTCTCTCTCTCTCTCTCTCTATATATATATATATATATATATATATATATATATATTCACTAATATTATAAAATAAAGATTATAAAGTAAATAAATCAAAGACAAGTATAGAGAGCCTGATATATTATTCAACTTCAAATTGATGTACATAATGAACTGAAATCTCCTTTATTTATAGAAGAAAGTCGAGGCTTCTCGCGAAGCAGTTGCGACACTTTTCTTGAGTTGCTTGTAAGCTGTCTACATGAGCTGCTCGCAGCTTACCTGTTTAATAAGAAGCTGTTGCAAGTCATTTCATTAAGTTGCTTGCAACCTGCTTGCATCAGCTACTTGTTGATAAACTTCAATGGAGTACCAAATGGATAATCTTCTTCAGGAAGATTATCTATAGCGGAGTAATAAGAACATTCACAATATAATATTTTCATAACACTCCCCCTTGGATGTTCATTATTAAGTGTCTCGTCAAAACCGTACTAGGAAAAACGTCGTAGGAAAAAATCTTAGTAAAGGAAAAAGAGTACACATATTAAGTAATATGCATTACTAGTTGCTTCATTAAAAATCTTACAAGAAAAATCATATGAAAAAAATTTTAGTAATGGAAAAAGAGTACAATGCATATTTTACTCCCCCTGATGAAAACCTTGTTTCAAATATTTCAGTCTTTACTCCAATCTTGTATACCATCTTCTCAAAAGTTGAAGTTGGTAGAAATATAGCGAATAAATCTGTCGGATTGTCACTTGAACAGATTTGCCGCACATCGATATTATCATTCTTCTGCAGATCATGTGTGAATAATAACTTTGGTGACATGTGTTTTGTTCTATCTCCTTTTATGAATTCTCCCTTTAATTGTGCTATGCATGCGACATTATCTTCATATAAAATTGTAGGTATTTTGGTATCACATTTCATATCACATCTCCCTCTAATGAAATGTATCGTTGATCTCAACCATACACATTCTCTACTTACTTTATGAATAGCTATTATCTCAGCATGATTTGAGGAAGTAGCAACAATGGACTGTTTTGTAGATTTCCATGATATTGCGGTACCTCCGCATGAAAACACATAATCTGTTTAAGATCGAACTTTATGATGGGTCAGATGAATAACCTGTACCTCCATAATCGGCATGATCTGCACTACCTTTGTTAGCATAAAATAAACTCATATCAAGGGTTCCCTTTAAATATCACAATATATGCTTAATTCCATTCCAGTGTCTCAATGTAGGAGAAGAGCTATATCTTGCTAGTAAATTAACAGAAAATGCTATGTCAGACCTTGAAGCCTTAGCAAGATACATAAGTACACCAATTGCACTAAGATAGGGTATTTCAGGATCAATGAGTTCCTCACTCTCTTCTGGAGGTCGGAACGGATCCTTATTCACTTCAAGTGATCAAACAACCATTGGGATACTGTATGACGATCCAAAATCCAACTAGTCGTGATGGCACCTAACCTAACCTGTCAGGTAAGCCAATTAATAGCTATCCAATTTAATGAGATTTATTAAAAAAAGAAATGATAATATAACTTCTTTTATACAACAGTTTCCCAAGGACTGGTAGTACAAATCATGAGCGTCTAAGATTTAGATTTCTTTACAAAAACTGAATTGAAATAATTACAACATCTGTTTGAAATGTAAATGAACAGAATTCGAATCTAATGCTATCTAGGACTAGTGATAGCCGTAACTGGAACGCGGGTACATCTTCTCATCCAGTTCCTTCCGTACGCAGCAACATCAGCATCCAACATCTGCACGCAGGGTGTTGAAGTGTAGTATGAGTACAACCGACCCCATGTACTCAATAAGTAACAAAGCTAACCTTAGGTTGAAAGTAGTAACGAGCTGGGACAAAGGGTCAGAGTCCAACTCCAATAACCAGCAATAGTCATAACAATAATAATAAAATGGACATGAAAATAACTCAGAGGTAAGATACTCAACTCGTTCCTAATTACGGAATGATATGCATGCTTTTAAGGTATAATAATAAATTCTAAATCTTTCACCGGAAACACCAAACATATGAATAAGTTTGAAAACTGTGATTTTTTTCAAAAATCTTTCAACAATAAGTAAGATGTTTCATTTTCAGATAGCATGAGGAAAACACATCTCTATGCCTACATGTTAATATACAGGTGAAATTAGGAATGTCACCAAAATCGGGTAGCAGAAGGAAATGCATTTCTTTGCATGTATCTCAAGTACGCATATCAAATGCAATGCATCTCACTGATGAAATCATGTACTCACACTCTCATAGTACTCAATCTTATTGTCTCGCATTCTCACTCATCATGCCCAATAAGCATCACACTCAGTCACTCAGTACTGTACAGGAAAATCCAGCCCAAATGCAAATAAACCAAAGCAGATCCAGCACAAGATGCAAATAAATCAGGGCAGGTCCAGCCCAATGCAAATGAATCTAAATGCAAATAACCCAAGGCAGATCCAGCCTAATGCAAATGAACCAGGGCAGATCCAGCCCAATGCAAATGATTGCTAGCAATTGCGCCCACTGTGGGTGTGCACACTTCGGAGAGGCAGATCCAGCCCAAGCGCTATAATAAGCCAAATCCGGGCATAAATCAGTAAATCATGCTACGGCGTGCAACTCGATCCCATAAGTATCACTCATAATCAGGCCCTCGGCCTCACGCAGTCATCAACCGCTCCAGTCTCTCGAGCTCACACACTCATGCTAAGCAGGCCAAATCAATAGTATGAGATCTGACAATATACATTAACAGAGACTGAGATATGATTTGTAGTGATGAATGCGACTGAGTACATAACTGCAATTAAGCAAATAACTCACATTGAAGAACGACCACTGTGGATCCCAATAGTACCAACATATAGCCTAAACATGTTTTCTAGCATGAATCATAACTCAAGTGCTCTAACACATAGAGTACATTACAAGTATCCAGATAAGATGGCTACACAGTTCCGTGGAATTGACTAAGTCACAATTTTTACGGTGCACACCCACACGCCTGTCACCTAGCATGCGCGTCACCTCAATATCAATCACATAAAACGTAATTCAGGGTTTCATACCCTCAGTACCAAGTTTAGAAGTGTTACTTACCTCGAACAAGACCAATCCAATACCGGGCAAGCCAAGCTAGCACGACCTGTTGACTGCTGAAAATCTCGTGCTGGAGGTCGAATTGATGAGGAAGAACCAGACACAGATCCAGTCGGCTGAGCCATACCACCACCTCCTCTGTTCGGGCAATCCCGCCTCATATGGCTAGGCTGTCCGCAAGAATAGCATGCATCGGAACCTCGACGGCACATTCCAAAGTGGGCCTTGCCGCACTGATCACAACGAGGTGTTGGGGGTCTCGTCTGACTAGTATCCTTATGATATTGTGAGCCTGATGCCCGCGAACTCTGACCTGAACTAGAATAGGTAAATTAATCATACCGAGGCCTCAGAAAATTCCTTCCACATAAGTGGAGGAGCGTTCGGACCCTTGGATCTTTCCCAACTATCATACCAGAAAACTGCTTAATCCCGTAACTGATAAGAAGCCAACTTTACTGCCTCCGTATCACTAGCATGCAGAACCCGCAGTGTACGATGAACCTGATCAATAAAAGTCTGCGGGTCCTCCTTGGGGTATGATCCGGTAAACACTGGAGGATCCAGATTAATAAAATCACGAACTCTCGCACTAACCGGTTTATTAGCAGCACCGGTATTCTGCGTCTGAGCCTGAGCAGCTACCAAGCTAGTCAACAACTATACCGCAGTCCGCATATCCTGGTTTGTAGTACCAGATGGCGGAACTGGAGATGCTGGGTGCCGTCTAATATCCTCTGGAGTAGAAGGAGTAAATGAGGTCTGAGACGGCATCTCACTCTGAGGCTCACTTTGGCCTGCTCTGGCGGGAGGCACCTGACTGGTACCCTCACCCGCAGCTGTATCAAGGCGTCTACTAATCACTTGCTTCCTGGTCGTGGGCATCGCTGAAAAGAACATGGTGAATATTAGAGACGAATACATACGACTCAGCTCTGCGCACGATCTATATTCAGGAAAAAGGTAACAACTCTAAATGTCATGCAGCCTCCTGATTATAAATGTGGCGTGCTACACATCCATAATCAAGACTCTACAAGACGCGGCTCATAGACAACCCCTAGGACAGACTGGCTCTGATGCCAAGTTTGTCACGGCCCAAACTGGAGGGCCATGACTGGCACCTGGGCCATACTTGCCGAGCACCAACGCACATTTTATCTAACTTTTGTTATTATCTATAAGGGCCAGTGAGATCAGTATAAATGGTAGACATGAATCCTAAATAACCAACAATGGCAGATAATGGCATGAACATATATGTCATGAGCCGACAAGGCTTTCATGAAGCTACGAATAAGGTACGAGCTGACAAGCTGCCATGAGAGACTATACAACAAAAATTAGTCGACAAGGCAATCCAAACTATACATGAGTCGACACATGTCTATGAACCTCTAAAGGAACATAAGTGATGCAACATTGCCGGAACAGGGCTCCGACATACCCATAACGCCTATAACAAAAATGCATACCAAGACCATGGAAAGTCCGAAGAACGGATCTTGCCAATAACCGCTGAACTAGGCAGCCTACTGTGGTGGGGGAGCT
Source organism: Nicotiana obtusifolia (assembly GCA_002018475.1). NCBI lineage: Eukaryota > Viridiplantae > Streptophyta > Magnoliopsida > Solanales > Solanaceae > Nicotiana > Nicotiana obtusifolia. The sequence continues at coordinate 13,031 of MCJB01048903.1, forward strand.
TCGCCTACCTGTCTATCAAGACCTGCAGCACGACATGCAGCATCCACAAATAAAAAGACGTCAGTACGAATAAAGTACTGAGCATGTAAGGCAGGAAAGCATAAGTAAGAACAATAATATAAAAAGGGATAGAGAATATACAACCTGTAACATCTAGGTACCTCTGAGGGCTACTGACATGAATGCATGATGGATATATATATATATATTCGCCTCTGTGGGTATCATTATCATCATATCGTACCCGGCCCTAATAGGCTCGATAAAAACGTACCCGGCCATCATAAGGCTCGGTAGAATCATACCCGGCAACGTAGAGCTCGGTAAAACCCAACTGATCAGTGGTTGCACAATACGTGCCGTACCTGGCCGAATATAGAGCGACTCGGTAGAGTAAAATAGATACATATATATGATGCGTGCTGGACTCATTGGAATCACATTTTGAACCTTTAGGAGTGACGTAAGCTCGGTATCCTCCATTCACGTTTATTAGGATTAACTCTTCATTAAGAATCTTATAAGAATCAGGAAGTACCAACAACATTGATAACATAAGAATAAGAGAAGTAACATCAACATCAATCGTTCCATAAGAAAGGAAACCATGTAAGTACTACTAGCCTCTAAGAGTGGAGTATCTTTGGAAGCTCGTTCATTACATTACGCACAATCAAAGTCATGCAAAAGAAGGAAAGGGATAGCCTCACATACCTTATATATACTGCTCAATCTCAAGCTATGAAAATGCCACAACTCCTTAGTCTAGAATAAGAGAAATGATACTATCGTTATCGTTTAAGCGTTGTAACTATTATGTATCAACCGTAACCTATTTTATGATGAAACTGACAACACCTCCTCTATTTATATGACTTCCCACAAGTTAAAACAATCACCAAACAGCTCAAACAACATCAATAATAATCATATTGAGCCTCCCAAAACAGTCCACCAACCAACAACATTACTAGCAAGCCTTTCGACATATATCTCACAAGTTCTAGCTTCAACGACTTAGCCGTAACTTGGATAATCTTAAATACGTGCAGGGTAAGAGGTTACTTACCTTTAAACAAAAATAACAACTCCAATTTGACCTTAATTGACCACGAAATATCCCTCCAATGCTGCCACAAGAACAAGGAAGTGAATCTAGCAATCAATTAGGGTTTTTCGGCACTAGAATCACTTTAGAAGGGTTGAAATCACCTAGGGTTGATATTAAAGCTTGAGGGAGTGTTTTACAGAACATAAACAACTTAAAACAACCTCCCACACGAACTGGAACAACAAAAAAATCAGCAACAACAAGAAGAACAAGAAACTTACTAGCGCCACGGGATTCCCGACACTTGATTTGTGTTGTTTGCCCTTTGTTTTAGTCTTGGATCATGAGAGAACCTTGACAGAGTGTTCTTAGGGTTCTAAGGTCTGCATATACTGAAAAATTAATGACTTAATACGGGGTTGAGGCGTGTTATATACATCCACAAGTCTTAACCGCCTATGTGGGGCCCATAAAGAGCTGTTTGGCGCAGTCTCGCAAAAACGCGAAGAAGATCTTGAATTTGATACTTTCTACACCAAAAATATTCTCTTAAACGAAGACCTTGGTTTCGTAGGAGCAAGTCAGAAAGATTGAGAAATAGAACCATCTGATTTAATTCGTTCTCAATAGCCACGAGATGATCATCTTAGGGTGATCCTTTTGTCGACAGATGCTCTTATTACACTCGTAGTCTCTGAAGGATGAGTATCTCCCAATTCTGAGATCGTATTGACAAACGGTTTAATGCGTTGGAAACTAGACTCATAGATATTCAATTTGGTGTGTAGATAACCCCGTAATTCCAAGTGAATTGGGAGAAAAGCTAGTGACATTTGACCTAAAGTATGAGTAAAATTATGAACGTAAGTTGCGATAACTTTTGTCGACTTTTGTTTCATAACTCGTTTGACTTCAAGACTTATGAAACGGATATTATATGATTCAAATACCTTAGAACATAAAATCTTGGTAATATTAATCACCTCTAGACTTACCCAAAAATATGAGTTACAACATTCTTGATTCGATTTGCTTCTAGTACTTGTTAGCCACTCTTATACACCCTTGTATCATTTAAGACCAATAGGACTAAATTCTTATCATCTCAAAGATAATCTCTTCTTGGACCTACGTAGACTAACTTACGACGTAAGCTAACGTATGCAAATATGGGTTGTAACACCCCCCCCCCCGGAGGTAGAGGTAGAGGTGCAGTGCCGAGTTCGAGTGGTACTCAAAATCGAACATATGCTCTAGTAGGTCGGTAGGATCTCGAGTCATCTCCGGATGTTCTTACAGATATATTGTCTATGTTTTCTTATGATGTATATGCATTGATTGATCCGGGATCTACATTATTATATGCTACACCCTTTGTGGCTAATAAGTTTTGCGTCAAACCTGAATTAATAAGTAAACCACTTGCGATATCTACTCCGATAGGAGAATCATTGATTGCTAGAAGGGTATATAGAGGTTGTACAGTGATGATTTGTAGTCATCAAACCTCGACGAATTTATTTGAGTTAGAAATGGTTGATTTCGATGTGATAATGGGAATGGATTTGTTGGCCTCATGCTATGCAAATGTTGATTGTCATACGAAGATGTTTAGATTTCAGTTTCCTGGTGAACCCGTCATCGAATGGAAAGGGAACATTGCTACGCCAAAAGGTAGGTCTATTTCCTACCTTAGGGCACGGAAGATGATCTCAAAAGGTTACATTTATCATCTCGTTCGCGTTAGGGGTGCGGAGGCGAAGCCGCCTACTCTACAATCAATCCCCGTGGTCAATGAATTTCCAGATGGTTTCCCAGATGAACTCCCAGGTCTTCCTCCTGAAAGGGAGATAGAGTTTAGCATCGATGTGTTGCCTGACACTCAATCGATCTCTATCCCTCCATACAGGATGGCCCCGACAGAGTTGCGAGAGTTGAAGGCGCAGTTGAAGGACTTGATGGATAAGGGCTTCATTAGGCCTAGCACTTCACCCTTGGAGTGTGCCAGTCTTGTTCGTGCAGAAGAAAGATGGGTCATTAAGGATGTGTATCGATTATCGACAGTTGAATAAGTTTACTATAAAGAACAAATATCCACTTCCAAGGATTGAAGACCTGTTTAACCAACTACAGGGTGCCAAGTATTTTCCAAGATTGACTTATGTTCAGGGTATCATCAGGTGAGGGTCAAGGAGAAGGATATTCCAAAAACAGCCTTTCGGACAAGATATGGGCATTTTGAGTTCTTGGTAATGTCGTTTTGGCTAACAAATGCCCCAGCAGCTTTTATGTATCTCATGAATAGTGTATTTAGGCCCTATCTCGATGTGTTCGTGATTGTATTCATTGATGACATTCTAGTGTATTCTCGTTCAGATACAGAACATATGGGCCACTTGCGGATAGTATTACAAACCCTTCGGGATCGTAAGTTGTATGCTAATCTCTCCAAATGTGAATTCTGGCTAAACTCAGTAGCATTCCTTATCCATGTGATATCTTATGAGTGTATTAGTGTTGACATTCAAAAGATCGATGCAGTGAAAAATTGGCCAAGACCTACAACACCGTCAGAAGTCCGTAGTTTTCTAGGGCTAGCAGGATATTATAGGAGGTTTGTAGAAGGGTTTTCCTCTTTATCAGCACCATTGACTAAGTTGACATGGAAAGCCACCAAGTTCCAATGGTCCGGCGCTTGTAAACATAGTTTCCAGGAGCTAAAGAATCTGTTGACCTCCGTGCCAGTGCTTACTCTCCCCGAAGGAACAGAAGGGTATGTGGTATAGTGTGATGCTTCAGGTGTAGGTTTGGGGTGCGTATTGATGCAACGTGGAAAGGTGATTGCCTATGCATCAAGACAATTGAAGAAGCATGAAAATAATTACCCGACTCATGATTTGGAATTGGCTGCAGTGATATATGCTTTGAAGATATGGCGGCACTATTTATGCGGTGTCCATATTGACATCTACACAGATCATAAGAGTATACAATACATCTTCAAGCAGAATGAGTTAAATTTGAGACAGCTGCGTTGGCTTGAATTACCTAAAGATTACGATGTCAAGATATTGTACCATCCTGGTAAAGCCAATGTTGTGGCAGACGCTCTTAGTCGTAAGTCAATGGGAAGCCTAGTACACATTGAGGCAAGTAGACAGGGTTTGACTAAAGAGCTTCATCAGCTAGCCAATATGAGAATAGGATTGTTAGACTCTGATGACGGAGGTGTTACTATACAGAATACATCAGAATCATCTTTGGTAACCGAGGTAAAAGGACGGCAATATGAAGATCCTACCTTGGTGCGATTGAGAGAGAGTATTCAGCAAGGTAAAATTTCAGCTTTTGAGATCGGAGGGGATGGGGCGCTAAGATACCAGGGACGATTATGTGTGCCTAATGTGACAGGGTTGCGAGAGAAGATTATGATTGAGATCCATCAGTCGCGATATTCCATCCATCCCGGTTCTACCAAGATGTATCATGACATTAAGGAGCAGTATTGGTGGGATAACTTGAAGAAGTCTATTGCAGAATTTGTAGCCCAGTGCCCTAATTGTCAACAAGTAAAGATTGAGCATCAGAAACCTGGTGGATTGATTCAAAATATAGAAATTTCGACCTGGAAATGGGAGGTGATTAATATGGACTTCATTGTTGGGTTACCTCGCTCTTATCATAAGTTTAACTCCATCTAGGTGATAGTTGATCGACTTACAAAATGTGCCCATTTTCTGCCAGTTAAGACAACTTACACTACTGAAGATTATGCGAAGCTGTATATCAAGGAGATTGTTAGGCTTTATGGTATGCCGGTGTCTATTATATCAGACCGAGGAGTTTAATTTACGGCTAACTTTTGGAGGTCTTTTTAGAAGGGTTTAGGCACACAAGTGAATCTCAGTACGACATTCCATCCGCAGACTGACGGACAGGCTGAACGTACCATTCAGACACTTGAAGATATGCTACGAGCATGTGTTCTAGATTTCAAGGGGAACTGGGATGATCATCTGGCACTCATAGAATTCGCTTATAATAATAGCTACCATTCCAGTATTAAAATGGCCCCATACGAGGCACTGTATGGGAGGAGATGTAGATCACCAGTTGGATGGTTCGAAGTCGGTGAGACGGAATTGTATGGGCCAGATTTGATTCACCAAGCCATTGAGAAGGTGAAAGTGATACAAGAGTGACTGAAGGCGGCACAAAGCAGGCAAAAATCTTATTCCGATGTCCAACGTCGTGACCTGGAATTTGAGGTTGGTGATTGGGTTTTCCTGAAGATCTCGCCGATGAAGGGTGTTGTGCGTTTTGGGAAGAAGGGTAAACTGATTCGCGGTATATTGGGCCGTACAAAATTCTTCAATGAATTGGACATGTTGTTTATGAGTTAGAATTGCCATCCGAATTTGAATTTGTCTTCCCGGTATTCCATGTATCTATGTTGAGGAAATGTATTGAAGACCCTTCTCGGGTCGTCCCTATCAAAGATGTACAAGTCACAAAGGATCTATCATATGAAGAAATGCCAGTGGCTATATTAGATCGACAAGTCCGCAAGCTGAGAACAAAGGATGTAGCTTCCGTTAAAGTATTGTGGAGGAACAATAATACGAAAGAAATGACATGGGAAGCAGAAGATGAGATGAAGTCTAAATACCCTTACCTGTTCCAGAATGAAGATAACGAGGATGCCGGGGGGATGCAGGACACATTAGAAGGAGAAACGTCTCTATGAGGTAAGCAATAACTTGAGAATACTCTTTCAAAATACAAAATGGTGATATGCAGATAATGTACATATCTATAATGCTTTGTATAGCCTTGTAAGGCCATAGGTTGGGTTTAACTACTTGCAATTTTGGCTAGTATTCATTTTATAGAGGAAACTCAGCCGGAAATTTTCGTCAGAAATCCACGATGAGCTAGACTCCCCGTAAACCCTAACATTTGAGGACGAATGTTCCTAAAGGGGGAGGGTGTTACAACCCATATTTGCATACGTTAGCTTACGCCGTAAGTTAGTCTACATAGGTTCAAGAAGAGATTATCTTTGAGATGATAAGAATTTACTATTGGTCTTAAATGATACAAGGGTGTATAAGAGTGGTTAACAAGTACTAGAAGCTAAACGAATCAAGGATGTTGTAACTCGTATTTTCGGGTAAATCTAGAGGAGATTAATATTACCAAGAGGTTATGTTCTAAAGTATTTGAATCATATAATATTTGTTTCATAAGTCTTGAAGTCAAACGAGTTATGAAATAAAAGTCGACAAAAGTTGTCGCAACTTACGTTCATAATTTTACTCATACTTTAGGTCAAATGTCACTAAGATTTTCTCCCAATTCACTTGGAATTACGGGGTGATCTACCCACAAAATTGAATATCTATGAGTCTAGTTTCCAATGCATTAAACCATTTGTTGATACGATCTCAGAATTGGGATATATTCGCGTTTTTGCGAGACCGCGCCAAACAGCTCTCTATGGGCCCCACATAGGCGGTTAAGACTTGTAGATGTATATAACACGCCTCAATCCCATCTTAACTCATTATTTTTTTTAATTATATGCAGACCTTAGAACCCTAAGAACACTCTCTCAAGGTTCTCTCATGATCTAAGACCAAAACAAAGGGCAAACAACACAAATCAAGTGTCGGGAATCCCGTGGCGCTAGTAAGTTTCTTGTTCTTCTTGTTGTTGCTGATTTTTGTATTGTTCCACTTCATGTGGGAGGTTGTTTTAAGTTGTTTATGTTCTGTAAAATACTCCCTCAAGATTTAATATCAACCCTAGGTGATTTCAAGCCTTCTCAAGTGATTCTAGTGCCGAAAAACCCTAATTGATTGCTAGATTTGCTTCCTTGTTCTTGTGGCAGCATTGGAGGGATATTTTGTGGTAAATTAAGGTAAAATTGGAGTTTTTAATTCTATTTAAAGGTAAGGAACCTCTTACCCTACATGTATTTAAGATTATCCAAGTTACGGCTAAGTCGTTGAAGCTAGAACTTGTGAGATATATGTCGAAAGGCTTGCTAGTAATGTTGTTGGTTGGTGGACTGTTTTGGGAGGCTCAATATGATTATCATTGATGTTGTTTGGGATGTTTGGTGATTGTTTTAAATTGTGGGAAGTCATATAAATAGGATAGGTTCTGTCCGTTTCATTGTAAAATAGGTTACGGTTGATACATAATAGTTACGACGCTTAAACGATAACGATAGTGTCATTTCTCTTATTGTAGACCAAGGAGTCGTGGAATTTTCATAGCTTGAGATTGAGCAGTATATACAAGGTATGTGAGTCTATCCCTTTCCTTCTTTTGCACGACTTTGATTATGCGTAATGTAATAAACGAGCTTCCAAAGATACTCCACTCTTAGAGGCTAGTAGTACTTACATTGTTTCCCTTCTTATGTAACGATTGATGTTGATGTTACTTCTATTATTCTTATGTTATAAATGTTGTTGGTACTTCCTGATTCTTATAAGATTCTTACTAAAGAGCTAATCCTAATAAACGTGTACGGAGGATACCGACCTTACGTCACTCCGAAAGGTTCAAAATGTGATTCCAATGAGTCTAACACGCATCATATATATGTATCTATTTTACTCTAATGTGCCGCGCTATAGTCAGCCGGGTATTGTACCTATTGTGCAACCATTGATCAGTTGGGTTTTACCGAGCTCCACGTGGCCGGGTATGATTCTACCGAGCCTTATGATGGCCGGGTACGTTTTACCGAGCCTATTAGGGCCGGGTAGGATATGATGAATGCCCACAGAGGCGTATGTTTTAAAAGTTTACGTATATATATGAGTCGACACATGTCTATGAGCCTCTAAAGGAACATAAGTGATACAACATTGCCGGAACAGGGCCCTGACATACGCATAACGCCTATAACAAAAATGTATACCAAGACCACGGCAAGTACGGAGAACGGATCTCGCCAATAACCGCTGAACTGGGCAGCCTACTGTGGTGGGGGAGCTTCGCCTACCTGTCTATCAGGACCTGCAGCACGACATGCAGCGTCCACAAATAAAAGGACGTCAGTACGAATAAAGTACTGAGCATGTAAGGCAGGAAAGCATAAGTAAGAACAACAATGTAAAAAGGGATAGAGAATATAAAACCTGTAACATCTACGTACCTTTGAGGGCTACTGACTTGAATGCATGATGCATATATATATATATATACGTAAACTTTTAAAACATACGCCTCTGTGGGCATTCATCATATCGTACCCGGCCCTAATAGGCTCGGTAAAAACGTACCCGGCCATCATAAGGCTCGGTAGAATCATACCCGGCCACGTGGAGCTCGGTAAAACCCAACTGATCAATGGTTGCACAATAGGTGCAATACCCGGCTGACTATAGCGCGGCACGTTAGAGTAAAATAGATACATATATATGATGCGTGCTAGACTCATTGGAATCACATTTTGAACCTTTCGGAGTGACGTAAGGTCGGTATCCTCCGTACACGTTTATTAGGATTGGCTCTTCATTAAGAATCTTATAAGAATCAGGAAGTACCAACAACATTTATAACATAAGAATAATAGAAGTAACATCAACATCAATCGTTACATAAGAAGGGAAACAATGTAAGTACTACTAGCCTCTAAGAGTGGAGTATCTTTAGAAGCTCGTTTATTACATTACGCATAATCAAAGTCGTGCAAAAGAAGGAAAGGGATAGACTCACATACCTTGTATATACTTCTCAATCTCAAGCTATGAAAATGCCACGACTCCTTGGTTTACAATAAGAGAAATGACACTATCGTTATCGTTTAAGCGTCGTAACTATTTGTATCAACCGTAACCTATTTTACAATGAAACGGACAGAACCTACCCTATTTATATGACTTCCCACAATTTAAAACAATCACCAAACAACATCAATGATAATCATATTGAGCCTCCCAAAACTGTCCACCAACCAACAACATTACTAGCAAGCCTTTCGACATATATCTCACAAGTTCTAGCTTCAACGACTTAGCCGTAACTTGGATAATCTTAAATACATGTAGGGTAAGAGGTTCCTTACCTTTAAATAGAAGTAAAAACTCCAATTTTACCTTAATTTACCACAAAATATCCCTCCAATGCTGCCACAAGAACAAGGAAGCGAATCTAGCAATCAATTAGGATTTTTCGGCACTAGAATCACTTGAGAAGGCTTGAAATCACCTACGGTTGATATTAAATCTTGAGGGAGTATTTTACAGAACATAAACAACTTAAAACAACCTCCCACACGAACTTGAACAATACAAAAATCAGCAACAACAAGAAGAACAAGAAACTTACTAGCGCCACGGGATTCCCGACACTTGATTTGTGTTGTTTGCCCTTTGTTTTGGTCTTAGATCATGAGAGAACCTTGAGAGAGTGTTCTTAAGGTTCTAAGGTCTGCATATAATAAAAAAAATAATGAGTTAAGATGGGGTTGAGGCGTGTTATATACATCTACAAGTCTTAACCGCCTATGTGGGGCCCATAGAGAGCTGTTTGGCGCGGTCTCGCAAAAACGCGAATATATCCCAATTCTGAGATCGTATCGACAAATGGTTTAATGCATTGGAAACTAGACTCATAGATATTCAATTTTGTGGGTAGATCACCCCGTAATTCCAAGTGAATTGGGAGAAAATTTTAGTGACATTTGACCTAAAGTATGAGTAAAGTTATCAATGTAAGTTGCGACAACTATAGGCGTTATGGGTATGTCAGGGCCCTATTTCAGCAATGTTGCATCACTTATGTTCCTTTAGAGGCTCATAGACATGTGTCGACTAATTTTTGTTGTATAGTCTCTCATGGCAGCTTGTCAGCTCGTACCTTGTACGTAGCTTCATGATAGCCTTGTCGGCTCATGACACATATGTTCATGCCATTATCTACCATTGTTGATTGTTTAGGATTCATGTCTACCATTTATACTGATCTCACCGGCCCTTATAGACAATAACAAAATTTAGATAAAATGTGCGTTGGTGCTCAGCAAATATGGCCCGGGTGCCAGTCATGGCCCTCCAGTTTGGGTCGTGACACAAGCGATGCTCCAAAATGTCATCCCATGCGTACCTACCTTCAAACGTCTCGAAACTAGCCAAAAGTAACCCAAATACATCAATTAATGCATAAGGAAACAAACCCAATCGATAAAGATTGAATCTCTAATCAAAAGCCCAAAATCAACCCAAAAGTCCAACCCGGGCTTGCGCCTCAGAACTCGACGACACTTATAAAATCCGACAACCCATTCAATGACGAGTCCAACCGTACTAGTTTCACTCAAATGCGACTCCGAATCGATGTTCAAAACTCAAAAAATCACTCTATGAAACTTTAGGCTAAAACCCCCAATTTTCTCTTTTGGAACCCTTAATCAAATGCCGAGAACGAAAATAGATTCATGATATAAAATCATAAATGAGTAGATAACACTTACCCCAATCCACATGGTGAATATCGCCTCAAAAATCGCTTCACTCCGAGCTCCAAAGCTCCAATTATGCTGAAATGACCAAACCCTAGAACTTAAAGCTTCTGCCCAGCCATTTTCGCTTTTGCGAACAAATAAGCCGCTTCTGCGACACGAATTCCGCTTCTGCGGACTCCACTAGCCAGCTGACCTCTCGCACCTACGGACATTGTTCCTCTTCCACGCAATTGTAGGTGCGAGGCTAAAATCTGCATCTGTGAAAACTCCCAAACAAGCCACCATCCACTTCTGCGATCGAATTCCCGCGCCTGCGGACACGCAGAGGCACCAAACCTTCCGATTCTGCGGTTTTCCCTTATCCAGCCTTCCTTCGCTTCTGCGCCCATGATACTGCATCTACGACCATCGCACCTGCGCCTATTACCCCGCAGGTGCGACCACATCAAGTCTAGCAAAATCAGCCATCTCACATGAATGGAAAAATGATCCGAAGTACGTCCGAAATTTACCCGAGCCCCTCGGGACCCGGTTCAAATATACCAACAAGTCCCATAACATAACACGGACCTACTCGAGGCCTCAAATCACAAAACAAGATTGAAACGACGAATCGAACCTCAAATCAAACTTAATAAACTTTTGAACTTTCAACTTCCAAATCTCACGCCGAAACATATCAAATCAACCCGGAATGAACTCAATTTTTACACACAAGTTCCAGATGACATAATGAAACTATTCAGATTCCCAGAATCACAATTCGAGGCTGATACCATCAAATTCAACTCCCAGTCAAATTTGTGAACTTTCCAAACCTTCAAATTTTCAACTTTCGCCAATTAGTGCCGAATCCTTCTAGAAATATCCAAACGCAAATCCGGGCATATGCCGCGGTCCAAAATTACCGTATGGGCCTAATGGAACCATCAAAACTCCGTTTCTGGGTTAAATTTACAAAAGTCAAACTTGGTCAACCCTTCCAACTTAAAGTTTCAACGATGAAATTCATTCTTCCAATCAAACTCCGGAGCATCTGAAAACCAAAAGCGACGTTACCCACCAATCATAATATATCATACGGAGCTACTCATGCTCCCAAACTACCGAGCAAAGTGCAAATGCTCAAAACGATCGGTCGGGTCGTTACATAATCAATGGGTGCACTTTGTCCATATAAAAGCGCTTTAAGAGCTTTTCTATATAGCCAGATTGATGAATAAAGATCTTGTCTGCTAAATATTTAATTTGTGGACCAAGACAAAGTTTTGTCTTTCCATGATCTTTCTTCTCAAAATTCTTTCTTAAGATATTTAATTGACTTGTAGAGCTTTTTTGGAGTTCCAATGAGATTAATGTAATCAACATAAATAACAGGTATACTAAATTCTGTTGTTGTTGTTTTTAATAAAAATACATGGACAAATAACATCATTTATATAACCTTCATTTGTCAAATATCTAGTGAGATGATTATACCACATTCGCCCTGATTGTTTTAAACCATACAAAGATCTTTGTAATCTGATCGAGTACATTTCTCGAGACTTTGAACTAAATGCTTCAGCAATTTTAAATCTTTCAGGGATCTTCATATATATTTCATTATCAAGTGAACCACAAAGGTAAGCTGTAACTATATCCATCGGATGTATTTCAAGGCATTCATGTATAACTAAACTGATGAGATAATCGAAATGTTATTGCATCCATAACTGGTGAATATGTTTATTCATAGTCGATACCTGGTCTTTTTGAGAATTCTTGTGCAACAAGGTGCACCTTTTACTTTACAATTTCGTTTATCTCATTTCTCTTTCGCACAAAGACCTATTTATAGCCAAATGGTTTAAAACCATTAGGCGTTTGGACTACGGGTCCAAATACCTCACGTTTAGCAAGTGAATTAACTGCCTCTTTCCATTTTGGCCAATCACATCTATGTCGACATTCTTCGACATATTAAGAGTCAAGATCCTCTGTTGGCTTGCATAATATTAAGTGAAACACTATATGCAAAAATATTATCCACAATTATCTTCGATCGATTTAAATTTATCCCATCATCAGTAGAACTTATTAATAATTCCTCATTCACTTGAGTCTCTGACTCACTGATTTGTTAAAAAATACAGGATTGATTAGATCTTGAGTCTCATTACGGGATTCTTTTATTGTGCCATATTGATCATTTACCTTTTCTCTTTTCCTAAGGATTTCTATCCTTGGAACCCAATGGTCTACCATACTTCAAGCGTGCATGAGATTCATTAGCTATGGCACTAGAAGGTGTTCCTGTTGGAGCATCAATTCAGATAGGCACATTCCTTGCAAGAATATCTGACTTAGTTTTTCTCTTTGAATCAGTAAATGCATCTGGCATTTGATTTGCTATATTCTGTAACTGGATGATCTTCTGGACCTCCTAATTATATATATAGGGGTACATGGATTAAAATGAGATAATGATAAAACTTTTCACATAATTTTTCTTTTAATTTCCTTTTTCTCTTACCCTAATAGTGGGAAATTTATTTCATCAAATCGATAATCTGCAAATGGAGCAGTAAATAATCTCCTTGTCAGTGGTTCAAGATAATGAATAATAGAGGGTGATTCAAACCCAACATATATTCATAACTTTTGATGGGAGTCCATCTTACTGCGCTGTGGTGGTGCTACTGCACATACACAGCACATCCAAAAAATCATATATGAGCAATGTTCAGTTCATGACCAAAAACTAATTGTGACGGGAAATATTTATTATAATGTGTCGGTCTGAGATGAACAAGTGATGCTGCATGCAAGATAGCATGGCCCCAAATAGTAGTGGGCGATTTCATAAGTTGTGGTATTCTGATCAATTGTAGGTATTTAATAAATGACTCTGCAAGGCCATTTTGAGTATGAACATGAGCTACAAGATGTTCAATTTTTATCCCAACTGATAGACAATAATCATCAAAAGGTTGAGATGAGAATTCTCCAGCATTATCAAGGAAAATAACCTTTATAGGATAATCTGGGAATTGTGCCCTTAATCGAATTATTTGTGCTAATAGCTTTACAATTGCCAGGTGGTGAGATGATAGTAGGCACACATGAGATCAACTTGATGCGTATATTAGGACCATCAAATATTTAAACAACACATAGGGTGGGTGAATAGATCCACATATTTCCCTATGTATACGCTCTAAAAAGGCAGGGGATTCAATGCCAACCTTCATTGGTTATGGTCTAGTGGTCATTTTGCCTTGATAACAAGTATCACAAGAAAATTCGTCATTGTAAGAATCTTCAGGTTTTTTAATTGACGCCATTTGAATATCCAATAATTTGTCTCATCATTATTGATCCAGGATGGCCCAAGCAGTCATTGCAAAAGCACAAAAGTGTTTGAATCAGTAAACTTCTGGTTTACGATAGAGTGTGCTTCAACTATACTAATCTTTGTATAGTATAAGCCAGAAGATAAAATTGGTAATTTTTCTATTGTGTACTTTTGGCCGGACAACATTTTTTGTAATACAAAGATATTCCACATTCATTTTATCTATAGTCTCAACATGATACCTATTCCGACGGATATCTTTATAACTCAACAAGTTTCTTCGCAACTTGGAAGAGAATAATACATCGTCTATAATAAGTTTTGTTCCCTTAGTCAGAAATATAGTGGCTCTTCCGTAGCCTTCAATCAAACTTATATTAGCAGAAATTATAGAAATATTTATTATTTCCCTATGCAAATAAGTTTCTAATCATTGAATATGACTTGGGTTGTTCCACTATCAATCAAACAAATGTCTTAATAATTGAACTTTGATCCAAACAAAATTTGAGGAATATCCATTTAAAATGAAATGATATAAACAAAATAAATATTATTGTAAACATCATTATTAAAACATTACTTTTATTTATGTACAAGAATTGCATTAGCATGATCATGCTATCTAATACAAACAACAAAATTAAAATACTCAAATTTCTACAGTTTTATCACCGATCACATGACTTGTTTCTCTATCTGGGAGAACAAATAAATGAGCTACATCCAAATGCATGAAGTTAACATTATCTTCAGAAATAAAATTTTCTTTATCATTTTTTTCTGTCTTCTTTAGTGAGGCTTGATAAAGCTCAATCGTACATGACCAATGCTCTTTTCCTCTAAATCTATAGCATGCATTTTCTGTATTTGTTGTTTGCGTCGCTTCATACTTTTGTTCTTTTCTTTTCCACTGCTGGTGGTGAGGAGGGCTTTTTGGTAAATTATAATTATCATGATTAGAGTTTCTTCCCTTACCACAGCCATGACCACGACTGGGTCCACGACCTCTTCCACGTTATGCTTGGTAGAAGTTCGTCTCATTCACTTCAAGGAATGGATAAGAACCACTATGTCGGCTTTCATGGTTTTTCATTAATAACCTATTATGTATCTTGGCCACAAGAAGATGTGAAATAAGTTCAGAATATTTTTTGAATCTTATCTCTCGATATTGCTGTTGCAGGAGCATATTTGAGGCATGAAAAGTGATGAAGTTTTTCTTCAACATATCATGATCAGTAATATTATCACTACATAATTTCAATTGGGAAATAATTTTAAATATTGCCGAATTATACTCACTGATAGATTTAAAATCTTGTAGCCTTAAATGAGTCCAATCATAATGTGCATGTGGAAGAACAACCATCTTCAGGTAGTCATGTCTATCTTTCAAATTATTCCACAGTATAACTGGATCTTTAACAATGAGATATTCCATTTTCAAGCCTTTATCAAGGTGATGGAGTAGGAATATCATTGCTTTGGCATGATCTTGGTTTGATGCCTTATTTTTATCCTTGATGGTGTCTACTAGACCCATCACATCAATATGAATTTCAGCATCAAGCACCCAAGACATGTAGCTTTTACCCTATATATCCAGGGCCAAAAATTGAAGTTCAGAAAAAATTTTCATTAGTTAGAAAAGGAAGTTCGTACCAATGATACTTTCAAAGTATTTGCTTGAGATGAAAGAGTCTTGTGCTGATAATGTGTTATAAAATAAAGACTATAAAATAATTAAACCAAAGGTATATATAGAGAGGGTGATATATTATTCAACTTCAAAATGGTGTACATAATGAACTGAAATCTCCTCTATTTATAGAAGATGTGAGGCTTTTCAGGAAGCAGCTGCGAGACTTTTCTTGAGATGCTTGTAAGCAGTTTGCATGAGCTGTTCGCAAACCTGCCTGTTTAATAAGAAGCTGCTATAAGTCATTTTATTGAATTGCTTGCAACCTGACTACAACAACTGCTTGTAGATAAACTTCACTGAAGTATTAAATGGATAATCTTCTTTAGGAAGATTATTTATAGCGGAGTACTAAATGGGTATAACATGCGAGTGAAAGAGGCATCTTGAAGCATATTGATGATGCAGTGATTAGATGCTTACAAAGGCCAGCAATATCGAGCTAAATTTACCGATCCCCCTTGCCTAGCAAGTTCAATTCCTTCTCATATTTGAATATTTCTTTGTGCGGATCGAGCTATACATCTTCTCCTAGAATACTATGTTATTCATTTATTACTTCACTATAGATAATCTTCTTGAAGGAGATTATCCATTTAGTACTCCAATAAAGTTTATCGACAAGCAACTGATGTAGGTAGGTCGCAAGAAACTCTATGAAATGACTTGTATCAGCTTTTTGTTAAACATGCAGATTGCGAGTAGCTCATGCAGACAGCTTACAAGCAACTCAAGAAAAGCCTCGCAGCTACTTCCTTTCTTCTATAAATAGAGGAGATTTCAGTTCATTATGTACATCAGTTTGAAGTTGAATAATATATCAGTCTCTCTCTATACACCTTTGGTTTATTTACTTTATAGTCTTTATTTTATAGCACGTTATCAGCATGAGACTCTACTATCTCGAGCAAATACTTTGAAAGTATAAAAGGTACAAGCTTTCTTTTCTAAATAATGACAAATCTTTCTAAACTTGAATTTATTACCCTAGATATATCGGGAAAAATCTACATGTGTTGGGTGTTTGATGCTGAAATTTATCTTGATGCGATGGGTCTGGTAGACACTATCAAGGATAAAAATCAGGAATAAAATCAAGATCGTGCCAAAGTAATGATATTCCTATGCCATCATCTTGATGATGGATTGAAAATGGAATATCTCACTATTAAAGATTCAATTTTACTGTGGAAATAATTTGAAAGATAGATATGACTACCTGAAGATGGTCGTTCTTTCACAGGCACGTTAAGATTGGACTCATTTAAGGCTACAAGATCTTAAATCTACCAGTGAGTATAATTCTGTTATGTTTATATTTATTTCCGAATTGAAATTATGTGATGATAATATACTAATCCTGATATGCTGGAGAAAACTTTCACCACTTTTCATGCCTCAAATATGCTACTACAGCAGCAGTATCAGGAGATGGGATTCAAAATTATTCTAAACTTATTTCATATCTTCCTGTGGTCGAGTAACATAATTGAATTCATTAGAACCATGAAAGCCGACCAACTGGTTCTGTCCATTCCCTGAAATGAATGAGACGAACTTCCAGCAAGCTAAGCGTGAAAGAGGTCGTGGCCCCATTCGTGGTCATGGCCGTGGTACGGGAAGAAACTCTAATCATGATAGCTATAATATACCAAATAATCCTCCTCACCACTAGCAGTAAAAAAGAAAAGAACAAAAGTATGAAGCGATGCAAACAAGTGATGCTGCATGCAAGATAGAACAGTAGTAGGCAACTTTGTTTTTATAAGTAGTGGTCTTGCTATCAATTGCAGGCATTTAATATATGACTTTGCAAGGCCATTTTGAGTATGAACATGAGCTACATGATGTTCAACTTTTATCCCAACTGATAGAAAATCATCATCAAAAGCTTGAGATGAGAATTCTCCAGCATTATCAAGGTGAATAGCCTTTATAGGATAATTTGAGAATTGTGTCTTTAATCGAATTATTTGTGCTAATAGCTTTGCAAACGCGAGGTTGTGAGATGATAGTTGGCACACACGAGACCACCTTGAAGATGCATCTATTAGGACAATAAAATATCTAAACAACCTATAGGGTGGATGAATAGATCCACATATATCCCCATGTATACGCTCTAAAAAGGCGGGGGATTCAATGCCAACCTTCATTAGTAATGGTCTATTGATCATTTTTCCTTGATAACAGGAATCAATAGAAAATTCATTATTTATAAGAATCTTCATGTTCTTTAATGGATGCCCATTTGAATTTTCAATAATTCGTCTCCTCATTATTGATCCAGGATGGCCCAAGCGGCTAGCCGAAGCACAAAAGTATTTAAATCAGTACACTTCTGGTTTACGATAGAGTGTGCTTCAAATGCACTAATCTTTTGTACAGTATAAGAAGAAGATAAAGTTGGTAACTTTTTTATAGTGTACTTATGGCCAGAAACATCCTTTGTAATACAAAGATATTCCACATTCATTTAATCTAATGTCTCAACATGATACCCCTTCCGGCGGATGTCTTTAAAACTCAACAAGTTTCTTCGGGACTTGGAAAAGAATAATGCATTGTCTATAATATGATTTATTCCCTTAGGCAAAAATATAGTGGCTCTTTTAGAGACTTCAATCAAACTTATATTACCAGAAATTGTAGAAATATTTTTTTTCCTATGCAAATAAGAAAAGTATTTCTGATCATTAAATATGACATATGTTGTTCTACTATCAATTACACAAATGTCTTTATGATTAACTTTGATCCAAACATAATTTGAGAAATATCCATATTCTTCAAGCTTAAATGATATAAACAACATAAGTATTATTGTAAACATCATTAATAAAGAATCACTTTTATTTATATACAATGATTACATTAACATGACATTACTATCTAATACAAACAACCTAAAATTTAAATATTTTTATAGATTTATCACCGATCATATGACTTGTTTCTCCTTTTGGGAGCAAATAAATCAGTTACGTCCAAATGCATGAAGCCAAAATTATCTTCAGAAATAAAATTTGTTTCAACATTTTTTCTGTCTTCTTTAAGGAGGCTTGATAAAGCTCAACCTGGTTCTTTGGCGTACGACAGGTACGTGACCATTTCCCTTTTTCTCCACATCTATAACATGCATTTTTTATATTTGTTGTTTGCATCACTTCATGTTTTTGTTCCTTTATTTTTCACTGCTAGTGGTAAGGAGGGTTTTTTGGTACATTATAATTATCATGATTAGAGTTTCTTTTCCGACCACGTCCATGACCACGACTAGGGCCACGCCTTCCCTTCTTAGCTTGGTAGAAGGTTGTCTCATTCACTTAAGGGAATGGACAAGAACTAGTAGGTCGACTTTCATGGTTTTTCATTAATAGCCCATTATGTTGCTCGGCTACAAGAAGATTGAAATAAGTTCAGAATATTTTTTGAATGCCATCTCTCGATATTGTTGCTGCAGGAGCATATTCGAGGCATGAAAAGGGTGAAAGTTTTCTCCAGCATATCATGATTAGTAATATTATCATCATATAATTTCAGTTAAATAAATAATTATAAATATAGCATAATTATACTCACGGGTATATTTAAAATCTTGTAGCCTTAAATGGGTCTAATTATAACGTACCTGTGTAAGAATGACCATCTTCAGTGTCACGATCTCAATTTTCCTCCGTAGGATGTCGTGATTTCACCTATTCTCTACGACTAGGTAAGCCTAACATTCAACAATAACTTGACAGAAACAATTAAGAAAATACTAAAACAAGTCTGATAAACTCATAAAATCTTCCGAAAATAGAATCTCAACAATACACTCCCCAAGACTGGTGGAACTGGGTCGTAAGCTCTATAGAGTAAGCTAAAATGTCTACTACATCACCATCTGAATGAAAAATAAAATAGTAGTAAAAGTAAAGGAAGGTGACTCTGAGGCCTGCGGACGCCGAACAGGCATACCTTGAAGTCTCTGTAAAGAAGCTAACAGACGGTCAGTAACGACCGGCACGAGTAGACATACCTGGATCTGCAAAAAAAGATGTGCAGAAGCATATTATGAGTAGACCACAATGGTACCTAGTAAATATCAAGCCTAACCTTGTAGAGTAGTGACGAGGCTAGGTCAAGACACCTACTAGGATATAATTATAAAGTATGAAAACATAATAAGGATAAACAATGGAAGGCAGAGAGATAACTGATACGAAATAAGTTAATAACATGAACTAATACCGAAATTGTAAGCACGAAAATAACATGAATAAACCAATTAAAGAGAACCACAATCATCATATACGGATAATAACTGACAAACACAAGGAAGAACAAAGCAACAAGAATCACAACGAGGTATCGCCTCGTGTACAATAAAAATTACCACCAAGGTACTGCTTCGTGTATATATCAAGAATCACAACCGAGGTAGTATTCACAATTCACAATCTCAATCACAATCTTTCGTTATACCGCCGCGTGAACCTTACATTTAAATAGGTTTTGAAAACATTTTTTCCTGAAATAGCTACACGCACTTTAGCCACCTTATGGTGCCGCGTGGCTTCACGTAGTTCCCCTACAAGAAACATGCACATAAATACAACCTTATACCGCCGCATGCACATTAACCCTATTCCTTGTACCGCCGCATGCGCGTCAATATCAAATCACAATAACAACTCACACCAGAAGTGTCCATATATCACAACTTGCCAACAATCAATAATATCAATGTTTCCACAACAACAACCCATGGCTCTACCACAACGTGTACAAAAATATCAAGAATAACAATGGATGGAAAATTCTCAACAAGAAAGATATCTCAACAATTATCAACTTCGCCTCAAGTGATACGGCTTTCATAACTTCAATACCAATAACTCAACAATGAGAAAGATAATGTGTAACCACGAACTAAATACAAATAACTCACAATGGAAGAGATAACATGAATTAATGAGAATAATAGCAACGAAAGAGATAACTTATAACAATGAGTTCAAATAATGATAATCAACAATGAAAGAGATAACACGTACAATGACTTCAAGTAATGATAATCAACAATGAAAGAGATAACATGTAAGCAACAAATTAAACTAAATCATGAGAGTAATTTATCAAGTAGGATGTGGAATAAATGTTAAACAAGTCATTTTAGGGCATGTAAGGATAGACTAACACAAGTAAGAATAGATTGACCATGAGAATTTAGAACATGATATGACATTTCAATTAAAGCATGAAAAGAGTCCAAGTAGCCTAAACCGGTCAAATACCACGTACAACCCATGTACCCACTCGTCACCTTGTGTACACGACTTTCAGATAACACAAGTGAATCAATCAATACTAATCCTAAGGGGTAGTTTTCCCACACAAAGTTAGACCAGATACTTACCTCAACTAGGTCAATTCAACCCTCGAAAATAGCTTCCCCCCTAACATTCGCCTCCACGCTGAATAAATCTAACCAAAATCGACTTTATATCATCAAACAATGCAAGGAAAATCGATTACAATTGATAAAGCTAAGACCTTTACACTTTTCCCGAAAAGTCAAACAAAAGTCAACTCGGGGCCCGTCCAGTCAAAACCCGGGTCCAATGGTAGATTTCGACTACCCATTATCTCACGAGTTCATATATGTGATTAGTTTCAAAATCCGAGTCCAAATCGACTCTCAAAACTCAAATTCTTATTTTTTAAAAACTTGACAAAGTTTCACAAATTTTCACTTTGGTTCACATGAGTTTGATGTTAAAATCTAAGATGTATTGATGGAATATGATTAGAAATAGATTAGAATCACTTACTCAAAGTTAGTAGATGAAAATCGGCTTTCCAAATCGCCTCCTACCGAGTCTAGGGTTTAAAAATGAAAGAATGAGAGAAGAAATCCCGACTTCCAGCCCTTTGTACCAGCTGCAATTGTCGTATTTGTGACACAGGGTTCGCAAAATGCGAACCCTCTCAATTGCAGACTAGGGGTCGCATTTTCAAACTCTGACAACCTTATGCATCATCACAATTGTGAACTGGACATCATCGCAAAAGCGAACCATTGTTCGCAAATGCGTACCTAGCTAAACTCCTGCTGACTTCGCAAATGCGAAGGGCTAGTCGCAATTGCGATATCTTATTCCCCACTGTTACCTTCGCAATTGCGAGGCTGGTGCTCGCAACTGCGATAATTGGGCACCAACAACAGCAGCAGTTCAATTATAATGCAATCCATTCCGAAACATGTTCGAAACTCATCCGAGCCATCGGGGCTCCAAACTGAATATCTACACAAGCCTAAGAACAACATACGAACTCACTTGCATGATTAAAACACCAAAATAACATCTAAAACTACGAATCAAACACTAAAATGCATAAGTTTCAAAGTAAATTTCAAGAACTTCTTGAATTTCAACTAAGTCTGAATCCTATCAAATCAACTCCAAATGATACCAATTTTTGCAGACAAGTTCTAAATAGCATAACAGACCTATTCCAAGTCCCAAAATCAAATTCGAGCTCGATAGCTAAAAGTCAACCTACAGTCATACTTTTTAACTTCAAATTGCCAAATTTCGGTAAAACAATACAAATCAACCTACGGGCTTACAGAATCAATTTCGGGCACGCGCCCAAATTTTTAAATCACGATATAAAGCTATCTGAGCTATCAAAACACAATTTCGGGGTCATTTTAACAGAAGTCAAAGTTTGGTCAACATTTATAACTTAGGCTTCTATGTCAAGAATCAAAGGGTCCAAAACAACCCAAAAGTTTCCCGAAATGAAACTAACCAACCTCACAAGTCATAAAACCATAAACTTACATGTGTGAAGAATAAAAAGGGGTAACGGGGCGCAATTACACAAAACGGCCGATCGGGTCGTTACATTCTCCCCCTATTAAAACAAACGTTCGTCCTCGAACGTGCATTGTGACATACCTAAAGTGGTGATTAAATGAGGATAACGACTGCATGTCGTGCTCGGTCGCCCTGGTCGCCTCCTCGACCGGGTGACCCCTCCATTGAACCTTCACTGAAGCAATATTTTTTAATCTCAACTTCAGGACCTATCTGTTCAAGACAGATCACCATAATACTTCCGGAGCAGAGAAACATGGAACACCGGATGAACCGCAGACAAGCTAGGTGGAAACGCAAGCTTGTAAGCCACCTTACCAATCCTCTCAAGGATCTCAAAAGGTCTGATATACTTAGGGCTCAACTTGCCCTTCTTCCCGAACCTCGTCACACCCTTCATGGGTGAAACCTAGAGCAATACTCGCTATTTCACCATGTATGCAACATCACGAACCTTCCGATCCACATAACTCTTCTATCTAGATTGGGCTGTACGAAGCCGATCCTGGATCAACTTGACCTTCTCCAAGGCATCTCGAACCAAATCTGTGCCTAATAACTTAGCCTCTCCTGGCTGAAGCCAACCAACTGGAGAACGACACCATCTCCTATATAAAACCTCATACGGAGCCATCTGAATACTTGATTGGTAGTTGTTGTTGTAGCCAAACTCCGCAAGCGGCGAGAACTAATCCCAAGAACCCCCGAAATCCATAACGTAGACACAAAGCATATCTTCCAATATCTGAATGGTGCGCTCGGACTGTTCGTTCATCTGGGGGTGAAACGCTGTACTCAACTCAACCCATGTGCCTAACTCATGTCGTACAACTCTCTAGAAACGCGATGTGAACTGCGTACCCCAATCAGAGAAGATGTATATCGGTTCGCCATGAAGTCGGATAATCTCGCAAATATAGATCTGAGACAGCTGCTCTGACGAATAGGTAGGCACTACCAGAATGAAATGAGCCAACTTGTTCAACCCATCCACAATCACCCATACCACATCAAATTTCTTCTAAGTCCGTGGTGAAACGCTCCCGTTTCCACTCGGGAATCTCAACTCGCTGAAGCAACCCACCAGACTGCTGATGCTCATGCTTTACCTGCTGACAATTTAGGCATCGAGCTACATACTCCACTATGTATTTCTTCATTCTCCTCCACTAATTTTGCTACCTCAAATCCTAATACATCTTAGCGGCACCGAATGAATGGAGTACTGCAAACTGTGGACCTCCTGAAGAGTCAAATCACACAAACATCCACATTGGGCAGACATAACTGGCCTTGCATCCGCAACACACCATCATCCCTAATAGAAACCTCTTTGGCGTTGTTGTGCTGAACTTTGTCCTCGAGGACAAGCAAATGGGGGTCGTCATACTGACGCTCTCTTGTATGATCATATAGAGAACGCCTAGAAACCACGCAAGCAAGAACTCGACTAGGCTCTGAAACATCCAATCTAATAAACTGGTTGGCTAAGGCCTGAACATCCAATACTAATGGCCTCTTTACTGCCGGTAGATATGCTAAACTGCCCAAACTCTCCGACTTTCAACTCAAGGCATCAGCCACCACATTGGCCTCCCCGGGATGATATAGAATGGTGATATCATAGTCCTTAAGCAACTATAAATACCTCCGCTGCTGCAAGTTAAGATCTTTCTATTTGAACAGATATTGTAGACTCCAGTGGTCGATAAAGACCTCACTAGGGACACCGTACAAATAATTATGCCAGATCTTCAATGCATGAACAATAGCTGCCAATTCCAAGTCGGGGACCAGATAATTCTTCTCATGGGTCTTTAGCTGTCGAGATGCGTAGGCAATCACCGCTCCAAAGGCCAACACGTGACGCATCACAATACAATAAGACCTCGAGCCCATATGCAACACCAACACTGGGGCTATAGTCAAAGCAGTCTTGAGCTTTTGAAAGCTCGTCTCACACTCCTCAGACCATCTGAAAGGAGCACCCTTGTGGGACAACCTAGTCATAGGTGGAGCAATAGATAAGAAACCCTCTACTCAACTACGATAATACCCAGCCAAATCATTGAAACTCTGGATCTCAGTAGTTGAGACGGTCTGAGCCAACTCCGCACTGCTTCAATCTTCTTCAGATCTACCTTGATCCCCTCACTCGACACCACATGACCCAAAAAACACTACCGAATCAAGCTAGAATTCACACTTTGAAAATTTTGCATACAACTTCTCTCTAAGGGTCTGGAGCACGATCCTCAAGTGCTGCTCATGATGTTTCCAACTGTTGGAATACACCAAGATGTCCTCAATAAACTCAAGGACGAATTAGTCAAGATATGGCTGGAATACATTATTCATCAGGTACATAAATGTTGCTGGGGTGTTGGTCAGCCCAAATGACATCACAAGGAACTCGTAGTGACCATACAGAGTCCTAAAGGCAGTCTTCAGAATATTTGCATCCCGTATCTTCAGCTTATTATAACCTGACCGCAAATCAATCTTTGAGAACGCTCTGGCATCCAGTAACTAATCAAACAAGTCATCCATATGTGGCAATGGATACTTTTTCTTCATTGTAACCTTGTTCAACTGCCGATAATCAATACACATGCACATAGAACCATCCTTCTTCTTCACAAACAAGACCGGAGCACCCTAAGGTGACACACTAGGCCTAATGAAACCCTTATCAAGCAACTCTTGCAATCGCTCCTTTAACTCCTTCAACTCCACTGCGCCATACGATATGGTGGAATAGAAATTGGTTGAGTGCCCAACAACAAGTTAATACCAAATCAATATCCCTATCATACGGCCAAAAGATTTGCCAGAAATACATATGAAAAGTTTCTCACAATCGGAACTGACTCAACGGTACAAATATCAACACTGAGATCTCTCACAAAGGCTAGATAAGCATCACACCCCTTCTCAATCATCCGCTGAGTCTTTAGAAATGACAAAACCCTGCTAGGAACATTATCCCATGCACCTCTCCACTCTAATCGTGGCAAATCTGGCATAGCCTGGCATAGACAACGTCACAGTCTTGGCGTGACAATCCAAAATATCATGATAGGGCGACAACCAGTCCATGCCCAAGATGACATCAAAGTCTACCATACTAAGTAATAATAGATCAACTCTATTCTCAAAACCACTACTAACAACTAAACACGACCGATACACATGGTCCACAATAATAGAATCTCCCATAGGTGTGGACACACAAACAAGAGAACTCAAGAATATATCCAAATACGGAGCAAAGTAAGATGACATATATGAATAAGTGGATCTCAGATCAAATAAGACTGATGCATCTCTATGGAAAACCAGAACCATACCTGTAAGGACTGCGTCTGAAGCAACTGCCTCCATCCTGCTCGGAAAAACATAGAATCTGCCTTGTTTCCCCCATTAGGGCGACCACTACCCGCCCGTCCCCCATTCCTAGCTGGCTGTGCGGGTGAAACGGCAATTGGGGCAGCAACCATGACTTGAGAAGTTTGTGGGTCTGACTGAATTCGTGGAGCCTGACTGGTGTGTGGAGGTGCAACCCTCCTGAGTCTAGGGCAGTCTCTAACCATATGATGGGTATCACCACACTCAAAGAAAGCTCTCAGTGGGCGTGGATGCTGGGACTAGCTCGGGCCCGATTAGCTGGACTGACCGTTGAAGGCACCCCGTGCAGGAGGTGGACTAGAAAGTGGCTGAGCAAAGTGTGTAACCTGATATTGCAAAATAACCAGAACAACACTATGTGACGATCCGGCCAGTCGTCTCGTGGGTTACCACTCCGTCTTCCCCATTTTCTGTCTCATTATATTTCGTTATCTATGTTTTATGTAATCAAGTTGAGTAAGTTGCATTCGGAGTAAAATCAGTAAGAAATGAGACACTTAGTCTTTTTCAAGAAGGCTTAAGTTGTAAAAGTCAATCGTATGTTGACTTATGAGTTAGAAGGCTCGGATGTGAATTCCGATGATTCGGTTAGTTTCGGGAGAGGAATTATGACTTAGGAGAGTGATCGGAATTAGTTTTGGAGGTTCCGTGTAGAATTAGGCTTGAATTGGTGAAGTTAGAATTTTGGCGATTTCCGGTTGATAGGCGAGATTTTGATCCGAGGGTCGGAATGGAATTCCGAAAGTTGCTGTAGCTTTGATATGTGATTTATGACTTGTGTGAAAAATTTCAAGTCATTCGGACGTGGTTTGGTCGGGTTTAGATCAAAAGAGCGATTTAGAAGTCCTTAGGCTTGAATCCGATGCGAATTTGATGTTATGATGTTGATTTGAACGTTCCGATGGTTGGAACAAGTTTGAATAATGTTATGGGACATGTTGGAATGTTTGGTTGAAGTCCCGAGGGTCTCGAATGGATTTTTGGATGGTAGATGGAGATTAATTTCGGCATTTCAAGAATGTGCCGGTGGCGTATCTTCAAGAAAAAGTGGTATCATATTATGAAAATGAACTCCAAATTCAGTTTTGTTTGAAGCATTAGATCCGTATCAAAATTTCAGATCCATAGCAAAAAGAATCGTCCAATTCGGACATCGTATGAGGAAGTTATGCCTATTTTCGTGTCGGGAAAAAGTTCTGCCTACATGTCGAATCTGCGATCGCAGAATGACCGTAGATTCGACATGCGAACCGCATTTTGGTCGCAGAATGAGGCAGAAACTTGGGGGAAAAATGCGACCAAAATGCGAACCGCAAAGGGGAAATGCGGTCCGCATTTTTGGCAAACCAGATCGCATTTTTGACCTGAAGAAGGCGTTTTAACCCGAATTTTTGATGCTTTTAAGTAGAACTCAGTGTTTATTTTTCCCTACAAGACCCAATGTCGATACCCACGAGGAAGAACACCTTCAAACAACATAGAATCACCATAAATCAACCTCAAAACCATATTCAAAGGAGATTTTCATGGATAAATTCGTAAAGGAAGGGTTTGTGTCACCTTAAACATACTTGGGGCCATAGAACTCGGATTGAAGCGAAACTTGAAGCAAATATTGGGAGATTTTCAAGAGAAACATCGGGGTAAGTATTCCTAACTGAATTTTTGAGGAATTACCTCAGTTCATCACCGTTTTTAGCAATTTATTTGGTAATTTAAGTTGGGAAAATTGTAGGAAAACCCTAAAGCTTAGACTTGAGGGTTGGAGGTCGATCCGGTGTCGGAATTCGACAAATTTTATATGGTTGAACTCGTATCGGAATGGGTTACCCCATTTTGTGGGTTTTGTATGATTACGAGAAGTGGGCCCCACTGGCAATTTTGAGTTAAATTTCGGATTTTTATCCGGAAAATTTGTAAATTCATATGGAATTAGTGTCTACTATGTGTATTGAGCGTATTAAATTATTTGTGACTAGATTTGAAGCCTTCGGACGCAAAGTTTCAAGGAAAAGGTTTTTCGAAACCTTGAATTCAGTTGCAAAGCGAGGTAAGTGGTTGTCCTAATCTTAGCTTGAGGGACTAGAAATCCTGTGCTAATTGTTAAATTGCTTCTTGTTGAGAACAATGTATAGGTATGGTGACGAGTACCTATACATTGGTGTCGAGCATGACCGTGGGTCATATACATATATTGATAAGTGTTTTGCAATTATTGTTCTAATTGTTAAATATTATCTGTGATTGTTGTTGTGATATAAGTGGGAGCGGGTGGCACGCCTGCCACAAGATATCATGAAATGAGGGCGGGTGGTACGCCTACCACATGAATTTATCATTATAATCGTTCCTCGTGATTACAGGTTGATGTATCTTTTATTCGGCATAATTTAGGTTGTTAGATGGACTAGTTGAATAAGGAAGTGTTAGAAGTCAAAAGGGGGTTCAGTGTCTAAGTCATGGGTAGTGTCTTAGGAGTTCATTAGGAGTTTAAGGGATCCGGTGTCACAATAGTAGCGTCGTGTCTAGGTTTAATGAAATGATAATTGGGTTAGGAGGTTAATTGTATAACTTCGACTGTAATTAAGTACTAACATTGATTGAGCTAAATAGGAGTCGAATATGGTTTGGTTATAGCTGATTTCCCCCTGGCCAGGATGATTGTTTGATGTTGTTTATTCCCTAATTGGGAAGTTGTTATGTTGCCTTGTTCCCTTGCTGGGACTTCTTGTGATTGTTGTGGTATTGTAAGTGGGAGCGGGTGGCACGCCTGCCACAGGATATATTGTAAGTGGGAGCGGGTAGCACGCCTGCCACAAGATATATTGTAAGTGGGAGCGGGTGCCACGCCTGCCACGAGATATCATGAAAGTGGGAGCGGGTGGCACGCCTACCACAGGATATATTGTAAGTGGGAGCGGGTGGCACGCCTACCACGGGATGTGATGTATGTGGGAGCGGGTGGCACGCCTGCCACAAGAGGTTACTGTAAGTGGGAACGGGTTGCACGCCTGCAACAAGAGGTTACGGGAGGTGAAGGTGGCTTGTATTTCATCGCATTGTGTTAAAAGCTGAATTGCAGTTTTCCTTCTTAATCGTTGATGATTCGTTTCGCTTTATTTGTCTTTTATTGCAATGTATGTTTTCTTTTCCCCGTTTAAATTGTTTATGTACTTCTAGTTTTCTGCTGTAGATACATATATGTTTATAACTAAACAGGTTTATCCGGAGTCTGGTCCTAGCCTCGTCACTACCTCGCCGGGGTTAGGCCAGGCACTTACCAGCACATGGGGTCGGTTGTGCTGATACTACACTCTGCACTCTTTTGTGCAGATCCCAGTGCCGCAGGCCTCGGACAGTAGAGGGCTTCCAGCTTGGTGACTATCAGGCGACCCAAGGTAGTACTGCAGTCGTTCGCAGATCTTGGCGTCTCCTGTCCATTTCCTTTACCTGTTTCTTCCATGTAGTTCGGAAACAGTATTTTGTTATTTTTTTCAAAACCTTGTTTGTAGTACTCTTAGACAGTCTGTGAAACTTTGACACCAGATCTTGGGTAGTTTGTAAAAGAGATTTTACTTGAAATATTCTATGCATTTCGCTCGTTAAATTGTGTTGTTTATTTATGGTTGGTTTTAGTTGAATTGATTTCGAATGAAAACGTGGTAAATAATTCGGTTGATTGGCTTGCCTAGCTTTCACTAGTAGGCGCCATCACGACTCCCGAGGATGGGAAATCCGGGTCGTGACAGGTTGGTATCAGAGCCCTAGGTTTACGTGGGTCTCACAGTTCATAGACAAGCTCAGTAGAGTCTGAGGGATCGGTACAGAGACGTCTGTATTTATCCCCTAGAAGCTATAGAGTTAGGAAAAACTTCATATTTGTTCTTTCTTATCGTGCAGTTTTGTTTCTTAATGTTAATTGAGTTCGTATTCTGTTCCTTGCAGATGGCGAGAACACGCGCTTCCTTTTCTACCACTCAGCAGCCCGAGCCCCCAGCAACAGCTCCTACATGGGGCAGAGGGCGAGGCCGAGGTCATGCTAGGGGTCGAGGCAGGGGCAGAACTCAGCCTCCTACAGCGGCACCAATGGCAGAACCTCAGATTGATCTTGAATAAGAGGTTCCAGCCCCCGCAGCTCCGATGGACCCAGCTCAGGTCCCAGAGGGGTTTATTGCTACCCCAGTTCTTGAGGACGCTCTGGTCCGGTTGGTGGGCCTTATGGAGAATGTTACTCGACCAGGCTTACTCCCTGCAGCCCCAGCCACTTCTCAAGCTGGAGCAGGGGCTCAGACTCCTACTACTCTTACTCCGAAGCAGGTAGCTCCCCAGGCTCAGGTTCCGGTGGTTCAGCCAGCTGCGGCAGTACAGCCGGGAGCAGTAGCTCAGCCCGGCAATGGAGCTGCTATGTCCGCCGATGCCTTGTGGAGACTAGATAGGTTCACCAAACTATTCACTACCACTTTCAGCGATACTTCTTCGGAGGATCCCCAGGACTTCTTATATAGTTGCCACGAGGTCCTTAGGAATATGGGTATTGTTGAGACTAACGGGGTAGATTTTGCAACATTTCGCCTGTCTGGATCCGCCAAGACTTGGTGGAGGGATTATTGCTTGACTAGACCAGCCGGTCTGCCATCTTTAACTTGGGAACAATTTACAGAGTTATTTCTAGGAAAGTTTCTCCCCGTCACTCAGAGAGAGGCTTATCGGAGGCAGTTCGAGCGCCTTCAACAGCGGTCCCTGACAGTTACCCAGTATGAGTCCAGGTTCATCAACTTGGCTCGACATGCTCTCATCATACTTCCTACAGAGAGGGAGAGGGTGAGGAGATTTATTGACGGTCTCATTCAGCCGATTCGCCTTCAGATGGCTAGGGAGACTGGTAGTGAGATTACATTCCAGGAGGCGGTCAATGTGGCCCGCAGAGTCGAGATGGTTCTGTCACATGGGAGTGGTCATGGGTCGGATAAGAGACCACCGTCATTCCGGCAGATTCATTGGTGCTTCATCTGGAAACAGAGATTCATATGGTAGAGGCCATCCCCCTCGGCCTTTCCAGTCAGCTCTCCAAGTTTCTCACAGTGCTTCAGGTCACCACGGTACTCAGCTGCAGTACCTTGATCAGCAATCCAGTGCATCACCGCTTCAGAGTTTCCAGGGTCGACAGTCGAGGGCTTGTTTTATTTGTGGTGACACAAGGCACATTGCTAGGTATTGCCGTCGTGC
>MCJB01048904.1:0-69227 GCA_002018475.1 Nicotiana obtusifolia
AGAACTCGGCTCGATTTCTATATTTTCGTGTGCTATAGCCCACGCCTTTTGCGTGGCCTCGGGAATCCGGACCCCGACCCCCTAAAATTTATCCGGACATTAGGTAAGGACCTAAGGAACGTGTGGTAGCGACCCGCAGTGATCGTTCCTCATTTTTAGGCATTTTCAGGCAATAAAACGAGAACTCGGCTCGATTTCTATATTTTCGTGTGCTATAGCCCACGCCATTTGCGTGGCCTCGGGAATCCGGACCCCGACCCCCTAAAATTTATCCGGACATTAGGTAAGGTTCTAAGGAACGTGTGGTAGCGACCCGCAGTGATTGTTCCTCATTTTAAAGCATTTTCAGGCAATAAAACGAGAACTCGGCTCGATTTCTATATTTTCGTGTGCTATAGCCCACGCCTTTTGCGTGGCCTCGGGAATCCGGACCCCGACCCCCTAAAATTTATCCGGACATTAGGTATGGACCTAAGGAACGTGTGGCAGCGACCCGCAGTGATCGTTCCTCATTTTTAGGCATTTTCAGGCAATAAAACGAGAACTCGACTCGATTTCTATATTTTCGTGTGCTATAGCCCACGCCTTTTGCGTGGCCTCTGGAATCCAGACCCCGACCCCCTAAAATTTATCCGGACATTAGGTAAGGACCTAAGGAACGTGTGGTAGCGACCCGCAGTGATCGTTCCTCATTTTTAGGCATTTTCAGGCAATAAAACGAGAACTCGGCTCGATTTCTATATTTTCGTGTGCTATAGCCCACGCTTTTTGCGTGGCCCCGGGAATCCGGACCCCGACCCCCTAAAATTTATCCGGACATTAGGTAAGGACCTAAGGAACGTGTGGTAGCAACCAGCAGTGATCGTTCCTCATTTGTAGGCATTTTCAGGCAATAAAACAAGAACTCGGCTCGATTTCTATATTTTCATGTGCTATAGCCCACGCCTTTTGCGTGGCCTCGGGAATCCGGACCCCGACCCCCTAAAATTTATCCGGACATTAGGTAAGGACCTAAGGAACGTGTGGTAGCGACCCGCAGTGATCGTTCCTCATTTTTAGGCACTTTCAGGCAATAAAACGAGAACTCGGCTCGATTTCTATAATTTCGTGTGCTATAGGCTACGCCTTTCGTGTGGCCCCGGGAATCTGGACCCGGACCGCCTAATATTTATCCGGACATTAGAAAAGGACCTACGGAACGTGTCACAGCGGCCCGCAATGACCGTTCCTTATTTTTTGGCATTTTTAGGCAATAAAACGAGAACTCGGCTCGATTTCTATATTTTCGTGTGCTATAGCCTACGCCTTTTGCATGGCCCCGGGAATCCGGACCCCGACCCCCTAAAATTTATCCGGACATTAGGTAAGGACCTAAGAAACGTGTGGTAGCGATCCGCAGTGACCGTTCCTGATATTTTGGCATTTTTAGGCAATAAAACGAGAACTCGGCTCGATTTCTATGTTTTCGTGTGCTATAGCCCACGCCTTTTGCGTGGCCCCGGGAATCCGGACCCCGGCCCCCTGAAATTCATCCGGACATTAGGGAAGGACCGAAGGAACGTGTGGTAGCGACCCCCAGTGACCGTTCCTGATATTTTGGCATTTTCAGGCAATAAAAGGAGAACTCGGCTCGATTTCTATAATTTCGTGTGCTATAGCCCACGCCTTTTGCGTGGCCCCGGGAATCCGGACCCCAGCCCCCTGAAATTTATCCGGACATTAGGGAAGGACCTACGGAACGTGTGACAGCGACCCGCAATGGCCGTTCCTCATTTTTTGGCATTTTTAGGCAATAAAACGAGAACTCGGCTCGATTTCTATATTTTCGTGTGCTATAGCCCACGCCTTTTGCGTGGCTCTGGGAATCCGGACCCCGACCCCCTAAAATTTATCCAAACATTAGGTAAGGACCTAAGGAATATGTGGTAGCGACCCGCAGAGACAGTTCCTCATATTGTGGCATTTTTAGGAAATAAAATGAGAACTCGGCTCGATTTCTATGTTATCGTGTGCTATAGCCCACGCCTTTTGCGTGGCCCCGTGAATCTGGACCCCGGCCCCCTAAAATTTATCCGGACATTAGGTAAGGTTCTAAGGAACGTGTGGTGGCGACCCGCAGTGATCGTTCCTCATTTGTAGGCATTTTCGGGCAATAAAACGAGAACTCGGCTCGATTTCTATATTTTCGTGTGCTATAGCCCACGCCTTTTGCGTGGCCCCGTGAATCTGGACCCCGGCCCCCTGAAATTTATCCGGATATTAGGGAAGGACCTAAGGAACGTGTGATAGCGACCCCCAGTGACCGTTCCTGATAATTTGGCATTTTCAGACAATAAAACTAGAACTCGGCTCGATTTCTATGTTTTCGTGTGATATAGCCCACGCCTTTTGCGTGGCCCCGGGAATTCGGACGCTGACCCCCTAATATTTATCCGGACATTAGGGAAGGACCTAAGGAACATGTGGTAGCGACCCGCAGTGATCGTTCCTCATTTTTAGGCATTTTCAGGCAATAAAACGAGAACTCGGCTCGATTTCTATATTTTCGTGTGCTATAGCCCACGCCTTTTGCGTGGCCTCGGGAATCCGGACCCCGACCCCCTAAAATTTATCCGGACATTAGGTAAGGTTCTAAGGAACGTGTGGTAGCGACCCGCAGTGACCGTTCCTCATTTTTTGGCATTTTTAGGCAATAAAACGAGAACTCGGCTCGATTTCTATATTTTCGTGTGCTATAGCCCACGCCTTTTGCGTGGCCCCGGGAATCCGGACCCCGACCCCCTAAAATATTTCCGGACATTAGGGAAGGACCTAAGGAACGTGTGGTAGCGACCCCCAGTAACCGTTCCTCATTTTTTGGCAATTCTAGGCAATATAACGAGAACTCGGCTCGATTTCTGTAATTTCGTGTGCTATAGCCCACGCCTTTCGTGTGGCCCCGGGAATCCGGACCCGGACCGCCTAATATTTATCCGGACATTAGAAAAGGACCTACGGAACGTGTGACAGCGACCCGCAATGACCGTTCCTTATTTTTTGGCATTTTTAGGCAATAAAACTATAACTCGGCTCGATTACTATATTTTCGTGTGCTATAGCCCAAGCCTTTCGCGTGGCCCCGAGAATCCAGACCCGGACCCCCTAAAATTTATCCGTACATTAGTAAAGGACCCAAGGAACGTGTGACAGCGACCCTCGATGACGGTTCCTCATTTTTTGGCAATTTTAGGCAATAAAATGAGAACTCGGTCCGATTTCTATAATTTCGTGTTCTATAGCCCACGTCTTTCGCGTGCCCCCGGGAATTCGAACCCGGACCCCCTAAAATTTATCCGGACATTAGGAAAGGACCTAAGGAACGTGTGACAGCGACCCTCGATGACCGTTCCTCATTTTTTGGCAATTTTAGGCAATAAAACGAAAAACTCGGACGGATTTCGATATTTTCGTGTGCTATAGCCCACGCCTTTCGCGTGGCCCCGAGAATCCGGACCCGGACCCCCTAAAATTTATCCGGACATTAGGAAAGGACCTAAGGAACGTGTGACAGCGACCCTCGATGACCGTTCCTCATTTTTTTTCATTTTTAGGCAATAAAACAAGAACTCGGCCCGATTTCTATATTTTCGTGTGCTATAGCCCACGCCTTTCGCGTGGCCCCGAGAATCCGGACCCGGACCCCCTAAAATTTATCCAGACATTAGGAAAGGACCTAAGGAACGTGTGACAGCGACCCTCGATGGCGGTTCCTCATTTTTGGCAATTCTAGGCAATAAAACGAGAACTCGATCCGATTTCTATAATTTTTGTGTGCTATAGCCCACGCGTTTCGCGTGCCCCGGGAATCCGGATCCGGACCGCCTAATATTTATCCGGACATTAGAAAAGGACCTTCGGAACGTGTGACAGCGACCCGCAATTACCGTTCCTCATTTTTTGGCATTTTTAGGCAATAAAATGAGAACTCGGCTCGATTTCTATAATTTCGTGTGCTATAGCCCACGCGTTTCGCGTGGCCCCGGGAATCCGGACCCGGACCGCCTAATATTTATCCGGACATTAGAAAAGGACCTTCGGAACGTGTGACAGCGACCCGCAATGACCGTTCCTTATTTTTTGGCATTTTTAGGCAATAAAATGAGAACTCGGCTCGATTTCTATATTTTCGTGTGCTATTGCCCACGCCTTTCGCGTGTCCCCGGTAATCCGGAACCGGACGGCCTAAAATTTATCCGGACATTAGGAAAGGACCTACGGAATGTGTGACAGCGACCCGCAATGACCGTTCCTCATTTTTGGCATTTTTAGGCAATGAAACGAGAACTCGGCTCGATTTCTATATTTTCGTGTGCTATTGCCCACGCCTTTTGCGTTGGCCCGGGACCCCGGACCTGGACGGCCTAAAATTTATCCGGACAATAGGAAACGACCTAAGAACATTGGACACCGACCCATAAAGACCGTCCTCATTTTTTGGCATTTTAGGGCCATAAAACGAGAACTCAGCTCGATCTCTATAATTTCGTGTGCTATAGCCCTCGCCTTTCGCGTGGCCCGGGACCCCGAACCGCCTAAAATTTATCCGGACAATAAGAAACGACCTAAGGAATATTGGTCACCGACCCACAATGACTGTTCCTCATTTTTTGGCATCTTAGGGCCATAAATCGAGAACTCGGCTCGATTTCTATATTTTCGTTTGCTATAGCCCACGCCTTTTGTGTTGGCCCGAAACGTCGAACTCGAACTGCCTAAAATTTATCCGAACAATAAGAAACGACCTGAACACGAAATATTAATACGAAATGTAACCAGTTTTTTTACTCTTTATTTAAATGCTTTTTATGTCGGATAAATTATAACTACAATCAATAATTTGGAACTAAGTTTTAGAATTTTGAGGACTTCAGCCTTTTCCTTCGTTAAGTTAATTAAATAGAATCGATAATTATTATGGTTAAACTTTTATTTTGTTCAGTAGCTTTTATTATATCACTCAAGCACAAATTTTAAATTAACGTCGGCGCGGTGGATTAAGTCAAAATGTTAAGTATGAGGTCCATGTTCTATTCTAGCTTGGAAACAGATACTATGCATTTTGAACAATTAATAAATCTGCGCCGTTCTATTTTGGTCGTTTATATCCACACTCTCGCCCACCTTCTTGGTGTTAACACCAAAATAAACACTCTATTAATTCAATCTTGACACGTTTTTTTTTCTTGACACGTTTTTTTTCTTGGTCTATATAAATTATATATTAATTATATATATTTATTTATATATATATATATATATATATATATATATATATATAAAAAAAATAACGACGACCCAGTAAAATTCCATTAGTGGAGGTTGGGGATAGTAGTGTGTACGCATATCATACACCTACCCTGAGGGGGCAGAGTGGCTCTTTTCGAAAGACCTCAGCTCAAGAAGACGAAAAGGGGCAATATATCAGTACCATCAACAGAAACCATAGAAAAAATAACAGCATCACAAGAACCAGAAAATAGATGAAAAGCAAAATAATGGCCAGTAGATAAGGCCCGACACTATGAGAAACGAAAAACTAGTGTGAACACAACACTAATCACTAGCAGTCCAAGATAAAATCCTATCAGACTAGCCTCACTCTGGTGCGACGTAGAAATATACACAACTACCACCTAACATACAACCTTAATGCTCGATCTTCACAACTTCCTATCTAATGTCATGTCCTCGGTCATCTGAAGCCACGTCATGTCTTGCTTGATCACCTCTCCCCAATACTTCTTAGGCCGCCCTCTACCTCTACTCGTACCCACCAAAGCTAGCCGCTCATACCTCCTTACAGGTGCATCTGAGTTTCTCCTCTGAACGTGCTCGAACCATCTAAGCCTCGCTTCCCGCAGCTTATCATCCATGGAGGCCACGCCCACCCTCTTCCGAATATCCTCATTCCTAATCTTATTCATCTTAGTGTGCCGACACATCCTCCTCAACATCCTCAATTCTGCTACTTTCATCTTTTGGATATATGAGTTCTTAACTGGCCAACACTCAGCCCCATACAACATGGCCGGTCTAACCATCATTTTACAAAACATACCTTTTGAGTATTGGTGAATGGGCAATTGGGATTTGGTATTAATCTCGAATTTCGACCACGAGAGCCCGTGTTAACGTTTTGTTTACTTTTTAAAATTATTTTAAAGACTAGACCTTTTCATTCGATGGTAGTTTCTAAAGTTTATCTTGACTTGTTTGAACAATATTTGGCTAGATTCGATTTATTTGGAGGCATGTTCTAAAGAAAAAGTCATGTTGGATCGTTGATTGTATTTCTGAAAGAGGTAAGTGTCTTGGTTAACCTTGATTTGAAGGAAATAGGGTAGAATCGAGTCTATATGCTATGTGATATATGTATTGGGGGCAGCATATATGCAAGATGACAGATGTATATGCGTTGACCATGGGATAAGCATGCGGGTAGGATTAGCCTTATTTGTGCTATGTTATTGGTGTATTATGTTTTTCATACTTTAGATAGATTGTTTAATTCTATAATTTCTCTTGTTCATGTTATTTTCTATGTTGAGATTATTGGTTATTGGTGCTATTTGTTGGAAGATTATAATTTGATGAGTTGTGTTCAAATACTATTGTTGATGTTGAATTTGCTTGGTAATGTATTTTATGTGATTGCTTGGTGAGGAAGAGTGAAATGCACGAAGGCTATTGTCGTGCTCGTGAGGAAGTGATTGTGCACGAAGGGTATTTCCATGCCTTATTTGTATATTAATATTATTGCTTGAGCGAACGTGAGGGTATGTATGAAGGGTGTTTCCGTGCTTGTTTTTACATTATAATTTGAGGATGATAGTAAAAGTATGAAGGGTGATGTTGTGCAATTATTTTTATATTGTAATGTGGGGATGAGAGTAAAAGCACGAATGGTGATGCCGTGCAATTATTTTTACATTATAATATAAGGATGGGAGTAAAAGCATAAAGGGTGATGCCATAAAGTTTTGTTGATTTCATTACTCTTTACTTTGATATTTAAAATGTGGACTTAGTTTGTGGTTTCGTTATGTACTTTTGAAAGAGGCTTGCTTAGTGACGCTTACTTTATGTTTCTATTTTATGCCCCCTTTACCTGTGTACTTGGTATCCCTTTCATTTATCATTATCCCCTTATTATATTTGATACTCTATATGTTATTTTATTACATTTTGATATATAACTGCACAGGTTTATTGTAGGTATCTTGTCTTAGTCTCGTTACTACCTCGTCCAGGTTAAGCTCGACATTTATTGAGTTGGCAGTTGTACTCATACTACACTTTTGCATTTCTTGTGCAGATCCAGATATTGCTACCGGAGGAGTCCCAAAATGTGCTTAACAGATACCGGGCAGGTGATTCAAGGTAGAGCTGCATCCCGTTCGCATGTCTTGAGTCATCTTCTTATTTCAATTTTACTGTTTCCAATTATCTTTCGGACAATGTTATATTTCTTTTAGAATAGTGTATATAGTAAACTCTAGAAGCTCGTGTTCTTGTTACTCCACATCTTGGGAGGGTTGGAACGTTGTATAGATTTTAGACTTATCTTGTTCACTTTCGAGCTGCTTTTACCGTTTTCTTATTATCTTGCTGATTAGCCATTTAGTTCTACTCTTTCTTTTTTTCTATTGTGTGTTGTCTTGCCTAGAAAGCTGTGTTAGGCGCCATCACAACTCCGGTCGGTTGGGATTTTGGATCGTGACAGAGATACTCACTTATTATTTTTACTTGTACATATGATAAGTAGAAAGCAATAACGAGATAGAGAAACGAATAACTACATAATAAATGGAACAATAAAGTAAATGACAGAGGGCCCCAAAATATCATCAGATTATAGTCTCACAACACAACACGATAACAGTATATAACAACCAAGAATAACAACAATTCATCTTTTCAATTGTGGCGTGCAACTTGATCCACATATTAATATCAATACCGCTAGGGCGTGCAAGATATATGTGTGTGTGTGTGTATATATATATGATAAGCACGAAACACTAATACGAAATGTAACCAATTTTTTTACCCTTTCTTAAATTCCTTTCATGTTGGATAAATTGTAAATACAATCAACAAATTTTGAACTAAATTTTAGAATTTTGAGGAGTTCAGCCTCTTCCTTGTTAAGTTAGTTAAATAGAATCGATAATTATCATGTTTAATCTTTTATTTTATTCAGTAGCTTTTATTATATCACTCAAGCACAAATTTTAAATTAATATTTATGTGATTTTTAAAAACTTTATATTCGTTGAGACAAGATTTATGCGCAGCACACATATTTTAAGACTAGTATAAATTAAATAACTCAAAACAAGCTAAAATATAAAAGCCCGTGACCACTAATTATGAATATATAATAGATAAGTTTGAATCATTATATTTGGATAAATCCGTAAGGTTGTTCGATCCAACCGAACAATGCATAGTGAGCATAAAAGGGTCAAACTTCGGCGCGGTGGATTAAGTCAAAATGTTAAGTATGAGGTCCATGTTCTATTCTAGCTTAGGCATACAATGCATTTTGAACAATTAATAAATCTGCGCTGTTCTATTTTGGTCGTTTATATCCCACTCTCGCCCACCTTCTTGGTGTTATATATAAATAACGACCACTCAGTAAAATCTCACAAAACCCCAAGAATCTTACCATAATAAACACTCTCTTTAATTTTGTTGTTGGCACTTTCTACCAGAAGAAAAAAAAATGGCTTATATCTGTGCGAATTCTACGACTTCTTTAAACACTTATGTTTCATTACATTCTAAAAACACTCTTCTCCACAGTGTCTTCAACTTCATGCCTTCAATCACAAGGCATTCTCATTGCGCATATACAAGCACAACCTTCCGCTGCTCCAATATTCGCCGGCCGCGGCCAAATTACAAGCCAGGAAGATTCTCTGACCCTAACTATGTTGGTATTTTCGATACAACCCTTCGCGACGGAGAGCAGTCCCCTGGTGCCGCCATGA
Source organism: Nicotiana obtusifolia (assembly GCA_002018475.1). Classification (NCBI taxonomy): domain Eukaryota; kingdom Viridiplantae; phylum Streptophyta; class Magnoliopsida; order Solanales; family Solanaceae; genus Nicotiana; species Nicotiana obtusifolia. The sequence goes on from MCJB01048904.1 coordinate 9,039, forward strand.
CTAGTAAAGAAAAACTGGACATTGCACGTCAGCTGGCTAAGCTTGGTGTTGACTTTATTGAGGCTGGTTTTCCAGCTGCCTCTGAAGCTGATTTTGAGCTTGTAAAGTTGGTAGCACAGGAAGTTGGTAATGTTGTATTGTGTGACTAGATATTACAAAAAATATTGATAATATTTTTTAAATTTTTAGATGACAGTAAAATTTGAACTAAGGATCCTGAGTATCATGTTGGTTTGCGCGATCATCTCACCTAAAAGAAAAAAAATATTTTTAGTTACTTAATAAGTTATACTATGTCTTAACAGGTAACTGCGTAGACATGGAGGGGTATGTGCCGGTGATTTGTGGCTTAGCAAGGTCTGTGAAGAAGGATATTTATAGAGCTTGGGAGGCTGTAAAGTATGCCAAGAAACCACTGATTACTACGTTTATTGCGACGAGTGATATACATATGAAGTATAAATTGAAGATGAGTAGAGAAGAAGTTGTCGAGAGAGCTAGAAGTATGGTGACATATGCGAGGAGTTTGGGATGCGAGGATGTTCGGTTTGGCATTGAAGATGCTACAAGGTTCGTATTTCTTATGCTACTAGTTCTTCTCCACGTGCTATGTATGTGGATTACAAATTATTTAGTATACACAATTTTGGGAAATCGCAGCAACATCATTTATACGTCTTATTTCTTTTGAATAAATTGGCACACGTGCATATTTATTATTTAAATAAATATAAAATTACGTGAACCCAAATCAACAAACAAAGATAATATTTTTCGAAAAAAGTTTTCCTTCGTATCAAACAAACACTAGGGGCGGATCTACGTTGACCGTTCCGGGTGCTGAAGCACCCATTATCCCCGACGCAAACTCTGTATAATTATATAAAAAATATAGGAAATACTGGTATAAAGAAGCAAGCACCCATTAAATAAAAAGTCTTCTGGGTGCTTTGGTTAAGAGGTGAGAATAGAGTGCACAAATATGAAGTGGTTAGGGATCGATTCTTGCATGAATTAATTTTTTTATATGGCCAGAGAATGAGCACCCACGACCTTAAAATCCTGGATCCGCCACTACCAAACACAACCTAGGATCTAAAGGTTTTCTGCCGTTGATGAGTTCAAACCTTTTCAGATTTGGAATTCTTTAAGAACTTGTATTCCAGATCTAAAAATTTATTGAAGGAAATCAAACGGGTATTGATTAATATTTTTGAAATTGTTTGGGTGAAGCTCGTACTAGAGTTTGAGATTGACTTGGTGATGTTTTTTGACCTATATTGTATGGAGCTTCGTGAGCTGAGTACCAAGGAAACGAAATCCAATCTATTTATAATTTTGTATATTAGTGTATAACAAAATAAAATATGTATAAATTTCTCCAATATACTAATATATACTTTTAAACAAGGTTGATATATTAATTATAATAAGTGTATAATATTGTACAAATGATACATATATTATTGCAAAAAGAATGTTGGCTATACAGACAAAACCTTAAAAAACATGACTACAGAAGTGCAATACAGTTGGTTAAAGAATCAAAGGTGATTTCACTTTCACGTATAAAACTTTGAAACATTTTTGCATCGTTGTCTTATTTGTGTCAGATCTGATAAGGAGTTCCTTTATCATATTATCGGAGAAGTCATCAAAGCTGGCGCAACAGGCATTTGCGTCGGTGATACTGTTGGATGCAATTTGCCGAATGAATTTGGACAATTAATTGCTGACATAAAAGCCAATACCCCAGGAATACAAGATTCAATCATTTCAACACACTGTCACAACGATCTTGGTCTTGCTAATGCCAACACCTTAAATGTATGTGTTCAACTCCTTTTATGTCTAACAATAGCGCATACAAAAAAAGTCACTGACTCTAACAGTAACAGTACATTCAATTTCAGGGAGTGTGTGCAGGGGCAAGACTAGTAGATGTGACTGTCAACGGCATTGGTGAAAGAGCTGGAAATAGTTCTCTAGAGGAGGTGAGTTTGTGTTTTAACTTAAGAGAATTAATGGGGATATTGGGTGTGGCATAGTTTCAACTTTCAAGTAGGGAACCAGATTTTTGAATAGTTTACTCATTTGATGGTATATATATGTATATATATATCTATATATATATATATATAGAGAGAGAGGGATTCTTTAATTCTGCGCTTTTCAGCACTTATGGTCCATTTTGCATAATTCATCTTTTAACTTTCCCTTTACTGAAATAGATTGTGATGACACTAAAATGTCGTGGAGAGGAAGTACTAGGTGGTTTCTACACTGGGATTAATTTAAACCATATAATCGAGACGAGCAAAATGGTATTGTACCTCTACTCTTAGCTAGAGATATTTTACCAGTTTTAAAGCTGCTTATTTTTTTGTTCTTTTCTGTTGACTACTTTTATTATGTAGGTAGAAGAGTACACTGGGCTTAAGGTGCAGGCACATAAGGCCATTGTTGGAGCTAATGCATTTTGTCATGGAAGTAGCCTCCATCAGGTTTTGTGTTATTTTGTCTAATTGTAAAGGATACACTGTCAATCATACATTACTAATTCAGGATCTTGTCACCTACTGATGCAGGAGCTTGTCAATTAACTATGCAGCAGCTTGTCAACGATGAAGCAGCATGTCAACTATTAATGCAGCAGTTTACCGTTCTTTTATCTTCTAGTGAATACGAGTCTATAGGAAGGCCTTAGGAGCTTTAAAAAAGAACCATCTCTGTATTGAGTAAACATTTTATATGAAGCATTGTACTCTACCTTCCTTTCTTTCTTTTTTTTTGGTAAATATGTATTTTATTATCTGAAAAAAATGTAAAATTATAACAATTAGCGTGCATCAAGAACTTCTTCATCTTTATCTAATACACACAAACTCCTATAGTGTTCAGAAAATATCAACTAGTTGCACCTGGCTAGAACTTCACACTGCTTCATGGATAGAAATTCAGACTGGCCATCTGCTTGGTTAGCCTTGGTAGTTTACTCCCTCTGTAGTGTACATCTTGTATGATCATCTTTGTTATCACATCCTCTGATCTTCTTTTGTTTTAGCACAATTTTAGGTTCCTTTCCTGCCAAACATAGCAAATGCTCCCAGAGAGAGTCGTCCTATAGATTTCAGTTTTCCCACATTTACCGTTTGCATTGCTTACTGCCCATGATATATCCTCATTCCACCCTAATACAACTCTTTTAATACCTTGCCACTTCAGAATTTGCTGCCATATTTTAGCTGCCACATTACTCTCAAGGAATAGGTGTTAGCGCTTTCTTGGTCTTGCACACACAGAGGGCATAATGGACTATTTTGGATCCCCATTTGATTAGTATATCTCTCGTGTACAACCTGTTTCCCACTTGGTCACCGACCCGCCATGACCGTTCTTTATTTTTTTTATTTTAGGGCCACAAAACGAGTACTCGGCTCGATTTCTATATTTTCGTGCGCTATAGCCCAAGCCTTTCGCGTGGGCCCGGGCCCCCGGACCCGAACCGCCTAAAATTTATCCGGACAATAGGAAACGACCAAAGGAACATTTCTAACCGACCCGCAACGACCGGTCTTCATTTTGTTTACATTTTAGGCCGATAAAATGAGAACTCGGCTCGAACTTTATATTTTACTGTGATATACCCCACGACTTTCGTGTGGGCCGGGGTTCCCGGATTCGATTCGCCTAAAATTTATCCAGACAATAGGAAACAACCTAAGGAATATTAATCACCGAACCGCAATGACCGTTCCTCATTTTGTTTTAATTTTAGGCCCATAAAACGAGAACTCGGCTCGATTTTTATATTTTCGTGTGCTATAGCCCACACCTTTCGCGTTGGCCCGGGACCCCAGACACGGACCGCCTAAAATTTATCCGGACAATAGGAAACGAGCTAATGAACTTGGTCACCGACCCACAATGATCGTTCCTTATTTTTTGGCATTTTAGGGCCAAAAAACGAGAACTCGGCTCGATTTCTATATTTATGTGTGCTATAGCTCATGCCTTTTGCGTGGTCCCAAGCCTCCGGAGCCGGACCGCCTAAAATTTATCCGGATGGTAGGAAACGAACTAAGAAATATTGGTCACTGACACGCCATGATCGTTCTTCATTTTAATTATTTTAGGGCCATAAAACGAGAACTAGACTCGATTTCTATATTTTCGTGTGATATATCCCGGGCCTATCGCGTGGGCCTAGGCCCCCGGGCCCGGACCGCCTAAAATTTATACGGACAATAGGAAACAACCTAAGGAACATTGGTCACCGACCCGTAACGACCGTTCCTCATTTTGTTTTCATTTTAGGCCCATAAAATGAGAACTCGGCTCGATTTCTATATTTTCGTGTGTTATAGCCTCCGTCTTTTGCGTGGTCCCGGTCCCCTGGACCTGGACCGCCTATAATTTATCCGGACAACAGGAAACAACCTAAGGAACATTGGTCACCGACCAGCAACGACCGTTCCTCTTTTTTGGCATTTTAGGTCCATAAAACGAGAACCCGGCTCGATATTTATAGTGCTATGCCCCATGCCTTTCGCGTGGGCCCGGGCCTCCGGACCCGGACCGCCTAAAATTTATCTGGACAATAAGAAAAAACCTAAGGAACATTGGTCACCAACCCGCAATGACCGTTTATCATTTTGTTTTAATTTTAGGCCCATAAAACGAGAACTCGGCTCGATTTCTATATTTTTGTGTGCTACAGCGCACACCTTTCACGTTGGCCCGGACCGCCTAAAATTTATACGGACAATAGGAAACGACCTAAGGAACATTGGTCACCGACCCGCAATGATCGTTCCTCATTTTTTGGTATTTTTGGGCCATAAAACGAGAACTCGGCTCGATTGTCCCACGGACCCAGACCGCCTAAAATTTATCCGGACGATAGGAAACGACCTAAAGAACATTGGTCACCGACTCGCCATGACCGTTATTCATTTTCTTTTATCTTAGGGCCATAAAACGAGAACTCGGCTCGATTTCTGTATTTTCGTGTGCTATAGCCCACGCCATTCGCGTAGGCCCGGGATCCCGGACCAGGACCGCATAAATTCACCCGGACAATTGTAAACGATCTAAGGAACATTGGTAACGGATCCGGCATGACCGTTCCTCATTTTATTTCATTTTAGTGCCATAACACGAGAACTCAGCTCGATTTTAATATTTTCATCTGCTATAGCCCACGCCTTTCGCTTGGGCCCGGGATCGCAGACTTGGACCGCATAAAATTCATCCGTACAATAGTAAACGATCAAAGGAACATTGGTCACTGACCCGGCATGATCGTTTCTCATTTTATTTCATTTTAGGGCTATAAAACGAGAACTCGAGTCGATTTCTATATTTTCGTTTGCTATAGCCCTCGCCTTTCGCGTGGGCCCGGCCTCCCGGACCCGGACCGCATAAAATTCATCCTGACAATAGTAAACGACCTAAGGAACATTGGTAACGGATCCGGCATGACCGTTCCTCATTTTATTTCATTTTAGGGCCATAAAATGAGAACTTGGCTCGATTTCTATATTTTCGTGTGCTTTAGCCCATGCCTTTCGCGTGGGCCCGGGATCCCGGATCCGGACCGCTTAATATTCATCCGGACAATAGTAAACGATCTAAGGAACATTGATAACGGATCCGGCATTATTGTTCCTCATTTTATTTCATTTTAGGGCCATAAAATGAGAACTCGGCTCGATTTCTATATTTTCATGTGCTATAGCCTACGCCTTTCGCGTGTTCCCGGCATCTCGGACCGGGACAGCATAAAATTTATCCGGATAATAGTAAACGACCTAAGGAACATTGCTCACCGATACAGCATGACCGTTCCTTATTTTTTTTGCATTTTAGGGCCATAAAACGAGAATGTGGCTCGATTTCTATATTTTCGTGTGCTATATAGCCCACGCCTTTTGCTTGGGCCCGGTATCCCGGATCGGGACCGCATAAAATTCATCCGGACAATAGTAAACGACCTAATGAACATTGGTCACCGACCGGGCATGACTGTTCCTCATTTTATTTTATTTTAGGCCTATAAACGAGAACTCGGCTCAATTTCTATATTATCGTGTACTATAGCCCACGCCTTCCGCGTGGGCCCGGGATCCGGGACCCGGACCGCATAAAATTTATCCGGATAATAGTGAACAACCTAAGGAACATTGGTCACCGATCCGGCATGACCGTTCCTTATTTTATTTCATTTTTGGGCCATAAAACGAGAAGTTGGCTCGATTTCTATATTTTCGTGTGCTATAACCCACGCCTTTCTCGTGGGCCCAGGATCCCGGACCCGAACCACATAAAATTTCTCCGGACAATAGTAAATGACCTAAGGAACATTGCTCACCGACTCGGAGTAGAGAGATATTCTCGTTTTTGTGAGACTGCGCAGGCAGCCCCTATGGGACCCACTTGGACAGTGGCCGACCTTTACCTATTTTATCTCGTTTACGGGATGAATGTTGCTCATTTTTCCCCAAGTCTCCAAACAAATTTTAAAAAAAAAATACACCATAATCCAACATCAGAGTTAGCCAAAGGTGGAGAATAATCCATCTAGGGTTCAAATTTTATCTACTGCCTAAGGTATGTTTAACAGCCTTTTGATTGTGTTTAAGGTTACTTACATGTTAGTTGTGATGTTGGAGTGAAAGGTTACAACATAGCACTTGAAAGGGGAAGAGATGTTATTATCTTTTGTTGAATTTTATATATATATAAAAATTGGGTAAAATCACTTGATTATTATATGGTTTCTGTTGTTACGCATGTCTATATACTTATCAAGTGAATTGATGAAAGAAACATATGAAACTATGAATTGAAAGTGAAGGTTGAGGTGCTAGTGCATATGGGACTGTTTTGAAAGGTTTTTGAGTTAGGTTTTGGCTAGTTCTTTATGTAGTATCTTGGATATGTTATTGTTGGTGTTGTTCTTATTGTTTTGGTGCTGGTTTGAGTAAATGGAAGTGGAATTTATACGGAAAATGTTGTCCGAATTTCTATAAGTGGCCCACTAGCTTAGAAGCATGTTTGTAAGTCCTTTAATGGTATTAACTACATGTTTTACAGTCTTAACGTAGATTGAAATCTTTGGAAAGGTATACGTTGAGTCGTTAAATAAATGATAGAGGCATGTAAGGCTGCTTTTTTTCTTGGCATGACTTGATGTAAATATTTCCTTTGAAATAATCTTCCTATCGCAAGATTGAATAGTCCTAAGGCTTCCTTGACAAAAGATTGATTATGTTCTTGTGTATTTTCTTCCGGATTCATGATATTGCGTGCGGTCGGTCTTGCATTACACTTATATATGTATCTATTTTACTCTATCAAGTCACGATATAGTCGGCCGGGTACGGCACCTATTGTGCAACCACTGATCAGTTGGGTATTACCAAGCCCTTTGTGACCGGGTACGACCGAGTCCTATTTAAGGACGGGTACGACTGAGTCCTCTTCGAGGCCGGTACGTTATGAAATGATATGATTTGCCCCACAGAGCGGCTTGATACTATATTATATGGCTCCGCTGAGTGGCTTTATTTTATAGACATGCATACATATCCATGATTGTGACAGTGTATACCCTCAAAGCCTTGTTATGAATTTCAGGTTGACTTCTATACTCTTTCTTCACATTTCATATTTTATTTATATGCATACCTGCCTTACATATTCATACTGACGATTCCTCGCGGGGTCGCTGTGCTCATGCCCGCAGATACAACAACTTTGTTGATGTGTCCAAAGCTGTTTGGAAGGCACTAGGAGTGCCTAAGAAGAAATGGGGTCAACTTGATGTTTTCTGGTCTGATGCTTCTACTTGATTTTAATGTCATTTCAAGTTAATGATCAAGCCCATGGAAACGAATATATATGTAAAGGCATTGGCCTGGTGATGTTGCAAGTTTTACTGGTAGGAATTGCCTTTATTTGCCTTTTCTTTCATCTAAATTTTTTTTTTTTTTGCCCTGCTACAAAATACTAACAGGCACTTTCTTATGGTTACAAAATACCAAAAGACACTTCATTTATACTCATAATGTGTCGCATCCCTTCACTAACCTTTAACACACCAAACTCTAAAATACAAATTCATTAGACAAATTTTGGTATCACTGCAGAAGTGAATTTCGACTACATGCTGCAAATTACAACACTTGTGTCATTGCCTCCGCCTGTAGCTTCGTTTGTTTTATCATCTTTTTCCTATAAAAATAGAAATTCTTTGAAGAATTTTCATAAAGCACTATAGTTTAGAGCCTAGTAATTAATTATATTTGTATCTATTTTATTTAAAGGCGCAACGAACAATCAAGGTGAATATAGAAATACAGAAAAATAAAATGCTCCTGTTAAGAGTCGAACTCAAAACTTAGCAAACACTCTAACCAATTTAGCGACAAGAGCTTGTTGCTCTCTTATTTCAGTTCAAAACAATTAATCTCTTATTTCATGGATTTGCTATAAAATTCAAATATAGCTACAAATGGTAAATTTGCTGAAAGTATAGCTACGAATGATAAATACAGTATATATGTGTGACGTGTCGCGTAATTTTTTCATATAATAATTCAACTCTAAATGTCACCGACAATTGTCTAAAATCATATAAGGAGATACTCACAATCAATATGTGACACTTTAATACTCCTGGCAAGTATAAGACTTGATATTTGGAGTGTAGAAAACATAACATAAGGACTCAAAATCGGGTGAATCTATAATATATAGGATTGTCCTGGCTTTAATACCATGTTAAAGCAATGGACCTTGGCCTAATTAACTTGACTCCAAAAATAGCCAATGAGGTGAGAATTATCCTAAACTATATAAGAAAATAACTGGGGGTGGGGCATAATATCGGCCGAATAAAAAAAAACGGCCGAACCGAATTTCGGTTCATTCGGTTTCGATTTTTCGGTTTATTCGGTCGATTTGCAATTTATATTTTGTAAAAAATTTGGTGTTCGGTTCGGTATCGGTTTTAAGGGTTCTGTTTTCGGTTAAACCGTAAAAACCGAAGTTTTTTACCAGCCTTTGGACTCTTTGTCCCTTACCATGTTACTCTTTGCTTAGCCTTAAAGCCCAAAACTAATTCTCAACCTAAAGAAGTCCAATCCATTGGGTGTGTTGACCTATAGCTTGTCATCTTGTCCAAGATCAACATATCTTTTATAAAAAATATGTATCGTAGAAAATTTGAATCGTCTGAATAATGAGTTTGTATGTGCTAATAACAAGGAGAAATTAACTAACTCAAATAAAATTACTTAGTTACTTTTCAAATGATTGCAAACTACGAATCATGCTAGATTAATGTCTGTTAAGACAAAGTTAAACTAGGAAGATTTTTGACTTTTTATATTTTAGGTTCAAATATTTTGCACCAATGCAAGCTTAATGCAAGATATTGCTAATACTATTTTCTTTTCTGTTTTTGTAATATGGAGTGATTTTTCTTGCATAAAGATTCTTATCCCTTTTGTGTATTTGATGAGATTTTTTAGTTTTTTGTCTCTTTCTGTCAACAAGAAATCTATTTTTGTTATTTCGTACTATTTTTGTCATGGTTTGAAATCGAAAACTCGAATCGAACATGAATAAATCGAATTGAACCGAAGTTATTACGATTCGATTTTGGTTATTAAAATCACAAACCAAAAACCGAATAAACCGAATCGAACTTCTACAATATCGAACCGAACCGATCGACGTCCTAACGGCCAATTTCCTCAAGTAATTATGTGAAACAGTCACCACTTGCTAGACCGAAGCGTGATTGCCTCAGTTTTTCAATAAGCTTTCTATTCTAACCCTGTCGATGGGGGCTGATAATGGGTAGAAAAGTGCTAAAATAATGTAACTTATCCCATATTTTAACTCTTGATTATTTGGATTTGGATGTTAAATCATGTCGATTCATGTTAATATAATGTGTTTTTATGTGTAGGAATAAGTTGAAAACAATCGGGGACGAAATCGGGGAAGAAAACAAGCCAAAACAAGAAGAAAGAAGCAAAAAGGCGGAATCCAGCCCACAGGCCAGCGCCCAGCGCTGCCTGTGGCGCTGGAACCAGTGAACTTCAGAAAACAATCTGCCTCCAGTCCCCTGGACAGCGCCCAGCGCCCCCCAGGGGACTGGTTATGGGAACTTGTTTCCTTTTATGCCTAGAAGACCCTAAACCGCCCCAAAACCTTCCCAACTCCTATATAAACATCCCTAAACCCATTGTGAAGGTACACAACACAATTTTGGAGCAAAAGGGAGGCTAGAAACATCAACAACAACATCAAATTCTCAGTTCATCAATCAAAACTAGTATCTTTATTTTAGTTTTTCATGCTTAGCTATTTGATTTTGTTGAACATGAGTGGCTAATCACCCCTTGTTCCGGGGTTGTGATTAACCATGAATATTGTGTTTTTAACTTGATGAACTCGTTTTAATAGTTAATGTGGCTAAGATTGTTTCTTCAATTCTATGTTTAATTTCTTAATTGCTTTGGCCATCAATTAAGTTCTATCAATTATCTATGCTATGTTTGGGAAAACTAAGTTTAGATTAGAATAAGAATTGAAGAAAGCATGTTCTTAACTTTATTAAAAAGAGCGGATTCGTGGTTAAGATAGGAATATACTTAATCATCATGCTTAATTAGATAATCGTGTTCTTCATGCATTCTTGCTAGATTAATTCCATAGGAATATAGGCATTAATTTTGTTATGAATAGGCGAATAGTACTTCGGAAGAAGGCTATGAGTATCATTATCGATTAATTAGCAATCTTACATTAACTATATGAACGATAAGTCAATTAGAACGCAATAGGATTGGACATAAAATCACAACCCTGGAATCTTTGTTTTATTGCTTACAAAATACATAATTGTTCTTGCAATTCCTAGATTAAATTAGAATTATAATTTAGACTAAACTATATACTAAACTTGATCTTTGCCTGATTAAATAACGATATTAGTTGGTATAAAGTAGTGAACTTAAGTCCTTTGGGTACGATAATCCGGACTCTTTGTCCTATATTACTTGTCGACCACGTATACTTGCGTGTGCGTTAGGGATCAACAATAATAAAAAACGGATAAAATATCTGACCTTACCCATATTTAATACGGATAAAAAATAAATTAATCAATGGATAATATGGATATCCACATTATCCATGGCTTCTTGAATATGATCACTTTTGGGAGAATATCTAATATTCCCTTGAGGAATCTCTAATTTGAGTTTTTTGCAAATATAAAAGTTAAATATATTGGTTATTTATTTTTAAAGTGGATAATATGGATTTTATCCATATTTAACCAGTTTTTAAAAAGTTCATTATCAACCCATTTTTTAATGGATAATAAAAATAAATAATTTTTTTTTTAAATTCATTTTGCCACCCCTAAAACAAATTGCCTGAACAAGTGATTTATATAGCACATTCTTACTTTCTATAGGTTTGAAGAGTAATTGAATGCTACGATAAGAAAAAATTTGTAGATATATTTATATGTAAATTTTCATGGTAAAGACAAACTCATCCTAATATATTGTATTGGAAACTAGTTAGTCCAAATCGCACTTACCACCGATCTATTGTCTCTAAATCTTGAATCGTCATTATAAATCTACTCTAAGAATACTAGTCTTTATTTTAACTCTATGCTGCAATTATAGTACTTTCATTCGTTCCAATTTACTTGGCATAATTTGACTTAGGCAAAAAATTAAGAAATTTTTTTTGAAACATATATTTTAAAGATATCATAAATATTTGTATGAGTATAATTTTTTTATTAAGGTAAAAATAAATTTAAAGTTAGATATTGTTTAATTTAAAAATATACTTATCTTCTTAGAATGGATTAATAAGGGATAAGGACAAAATAGAGAAGGAGATATGTTTTGCTATGCCGTTAGTTCTCTTTTATACTGATTTTTTATAACAGTGTCTGTCTTTAGTTGTTGTCCTTTTTAAATATTTTGTTGAAACAATATTTTACTAGAATCTTTTCTGTTTTTTATTTTATTTTATTGAACCACCAATATAAGGTTTTGGTGGGGTTGGGTCTAAGTAGCGCCATACATTATAACAGACAAGCGTAATTATTGGTGCAAAGTATTTGCTATTTGGACTTCAAACGTATAAAAGATAATGCCAACATTTTCTAAATAATGGAAAATAATAGTCAGTTATTATAATAGCACCAACTAATCAAATAATAGTCAGTTATTATTTACGGTAAGTCTAATGTTTGCTAGACTAGAAGTAAAAGGTGTTAATCAGACGGGCTGGTACTGGCTGAACATGAAAAAAAAAACTCGTTCGGTTAGTGGGACGGGCTGGGTAGTTGGTTGGCTTACCGAGTTGATAGTGGGCTGGAAATTTTCGGGTTAAATAGGCCGTTCAGGTTCGGGCTTATTGGATCCGAATTAGACCGAGTTATTTTTTTTAGTGTATTATATTTTTCTTATTCAATGTAATTGATACTTAAGTGTTTGCAAATTTTTAAATAATAAATAAGTATTTTAAGGCATAAAATTAAATTTTTAAACTTTAAACTTTAAAGTTTTAAATTTGAAATTTGAAATTTGAAATTTAAAATTTAAAAATTGAAACGAAGTGGCTACAAAAAATTATTTAATAAGACCAACATGTAAGGATCAAACTCTGAAGGCTTTCGTTTCATATTTTTATTGAATAATAAATAATACTTCAAATTAATTTGCAAGTTCTATACTGTTTTTTTTAATTTGTGAACTTGCAAATGAAAGGTTTACAACAATTATAAAAAATAAGAAAGAGTATATCACATGCTTTACATTATTTTTGTAAGTTCATTCGTGTCAACATGAGGTTCTTGGTTTTCGTTATTGCTTGAATTGGAACCATAAACCATTATATCTCCAATTTCTTGGTCCTCCGTTTCATCTACCTGTTCACGCCTTTGATTTCGCCGTTATGATCTTATCCAATCTCTGAAGTACATTAGAAATTCCAAAGCGTTGCTATCGAATGAATGATGGGTATCTCCTAATTGCTGCCTTGCTTGGCTAAATGCGCTCTCTGATGCAACTGTTGAAATCGACACATTTAGCACGTATCAAGCAATGGCCGAAAGAACAGAAAATTGATTTGAGTTGGTCCTCCATCAATCTAGCGGTAAAAATTTCTTTGTGTGGGGCTCTGTTGCCTTTTGCAAGTAGAATTGGAATATATCAATATTCCTGCTACTGGTTTGTTGATGCTCTCCTAGTGTAGACCAAATTAAATAATCTTCAACACCATCATTATCCTCCAAAGCACTAGATGCAGATGTAAAAACTGAACTTGTAGGAATATTTGCATCTACAACAGAAGAAGCATTACCAATGCTAGCATAATAATTATATAAGTTTTTAAATATTTGTGTAGATCAGAATTACAAGTTTCCGCATCAGGGGTTTCAGTTGGTCCAATATCCATATGAACATATAAAGCAGTGATTAACTGGCGACAAGTGACCATTTTGATAAAAGAGATTAAAATAGCACTAATTAGGTAAATAGGGGGAATAAGATATAAATATTTCTTAAATTTATCTATCATAGATTCAACAATATAACTATATCCGTATTTCTTCTGAAATTATGGAGTAAAAGAGAAATTCATAGTAAACCATTTGCAATAGTAGGATAATAAGCTCTAGAAAACTCAAGCGTAGCTACATAAAATTTTTGTAAAAATTTTACAACATCTTCAATGACATCCCAAGTACTAGATGTTAACAAACGATTAAGATCGGTACCATGAGAATTAGCAACTTCAGTTATAGGCATTTTATATTTATAACAACATCTGAAGAATAAATAAGTATAATTTCACCTTGTAACTATTTCTTCAGGCACGAGTCTTGATTTTAGTTCGTATTGTACATATTTATCCTTAAATGCATTTAATCTAGCACTTCTATTATTTCCTTAATTACACCAACAACTCTTCTAACTAAAGTGATCTCATTTCTAAATCATTCAAGGCCACTCTTAACAATTAAACTATATTTATAACATGCACACCTTACATGAAATATTTTAGGAAGTGGTGGGCGTAGATGTAATTTTAATAGTGTAATAACAACATTGTTATTAGAAGCATTATCAGATGAGATACACAAAACTTTTTCTAAAAGATTGTAAAATATAGAAACTTTATGGATAGTATTACTTATAAATGCACCACTATAACTTTGATCTTCATCATATTTAAAAGCAATATACGTTTTTGCTTACAAAAATTATCATCTATCCAATGACATGTAACAGTCAAATAATCATTACCATTAACAGCACGACTAATATCAGAAGTAAGAAAAACTCTACAAGAAAGACTAGCGAACAAATAACGGATATATGTCTGATATTATCTAAAAAGCCTAAAGATATCAGCTCTACAAGTACCTCTAGGAATACCTTTAAAAAAAGGGTTATAAATTCTTTGAATATAAGTAACAAGATATGGTGAAGCAGCAAAACTAAAAGGTAAATAATCTAAAACAATCATTTTAGCTAATTCTTTTCGATCTTTCACTATATCGTATTTACCCATTAAACCGCCAATATCCCAGTTAAGTTTTTGTTGGCCAGATTCTTCATCAGCACCCCATGCAATAGGGTGGTTATCTACCATGCGCCTACACTCGTTCCCCCTTGCTTACCTCCGGTCTCATGTTTATAAACTTTCTTAAAATAGTACATCTTACATAATTTTTATCTTCTTTTAGTCTTTCAAAAAATTGCCAACGCTTACTTCTTAGTCTTCGATTCTTCTTAATAGAGAGGGGAGGCCTACCTATATTACCACTACCGCCACCCCTAGTATTTTGACTAGCAGTACTAGGTGCAGGTGGTGGTGTTTCAAGATTATTATGTAATTGAATATCATCCAAATTATCATCTATACTCTAATCTTCTTGAATTTGCTCATAATCTACATTTAAATTTTCAGGTGAACTTTCAGAAATATGTGTAAAGCTACTAGAAGAACCAGCACCACCTCTTGATCTTTTAGGATTTTTACTCTTACTAGTACCACCCCTACTAGTACACGCTTTGGCTACTCTAAATATATCCATTATGTAAATTAAATTAAAAAATTAAATTAAAAAATTAAATTAATAATTTTAAATAATAAAATAAAAATAAACACTGAAGAAGAGAAAGAGATGGAACGAGTGCCACACTAAATTTGATATCACACTTCAATTGTATTTGATGATATTGATACAATACTTCACTTTATAATTATAATTTAGTAGTGGCTGCCGTAAATATTTGATACAACTTGAAATGATAAGTAATTGAGAACTTGAGAGCAATAAGCAATTCAATAGTTAAGGAAGAATTGAGAGAGAATTAGAGTAGCAAGAGAGCACATTGTGAGAAAAAATAAAGAAGATGGTGGGCTATTTATAATTTTTAAAAGGTTAAAAATATAATTTATCAATTATTAGTGGTGTGGAGGCTATTTTCTTAAGTGGGTATGCCAAAATGGTCAAAAATGCAAAACATGATCGTAGCCCAACGGCCATTTGAATTTGACCATTGGCAACAGTCAAAAAATAAGTAAAAAAAATTACATAATGGTAACCGAGCTGGACCTGCTGTAACTCAGTAAAAAGCTGTTAATGGGTTACCGGCCTGTGGGGTTCCAGGGCACCGGTCAGCCAAAATGCCCCCCACCCCCGCCCAGCTAAACCCCTAACCCTAACCAAGCAGTCCCACCCCCTTATCGGATCGGGCAAATCCGGGCTGAACCGGGTCGAACCGAGTTGTCAGTGGGCTAGCCCGACCCGTTTAACAGGTTTATCTAGAAGTAATAAATAATAAGTGACTTTGCACTTCTTTTAAAAAATGATAAATAAAGTAATTTTTTTCATAATATTATTAAATAATAATAACATCTGAAAAGTCTTGAAAAATAATTTGGGGAATGAGTAATTACTAATAAGGGTAAAATAGATAGAAAAGTTATTTTTTTTATCTACTAAAATGATCAACATATATTTTTAGTATAATTAACAAGTAAAAGCGAACGAAGGAAAAAATAACTCCAAGATTTCTAGTCCGACCTCAACTGCTACACTTGGGTTGAGTTCGTATGCTTCAATCTTGATGGGCGGGAGTACCTTGCAACTCGTGTTTGTGCGCCGGACAAATTTCTTAATTTTCTCTGGATTAATTGATGTGTGTATAAATTAGCTTGAATACCTGGTGTCAAAAACTTTCTATTTAAAAACTTGTATGATAGGGAATAAATAAATTGATATTTACGAAAAATTAATCAGAACTTCTTATTTGGCATAAAGGACAAATTATTTGAAGCAAAATGATTTGGAATTAAATTGAGCTTGAATAAGATAAAAACGATTATATCACCTCTGGATTGAGAGAAATCAAAGGAACTTCTAGGCTAAATAAGCTGATCCCAAGAGCATTATCAGAAGAATCATACAGAAAGTATTCTATAAAGGACCCCAAAGGAGCATACTTACTAAGGAGCTTGATAAGCTGAATTATTATCCAATTTAGTATAGTTTGTATTGATTAATGGGTTGGAAGAGTGAATATTTGTTGTACTAGTTGTGTGTTGTAGTTGCTCATCTGCATATTTTTATTTTTGACTGTATATAGTGCTTTTGGTAATAAAATATTTTATTTACAAAAAAAAAGAAGGTAAAATGATTATAGTTGATACGTGTAAACGGATAAAACCGAGACTAATGAGCACCCCGATTTTTCGATGGGGCAAACGAAGCAAGGACGTAACTACAAGGAATGAGAATCGAAGTCAGGAGCCTTTCATATCAAGGCCCGAACAAAACACTTGCCCTCGGAGCCATCGAGGCCACGCCCCCCGGATCCGGTTCGAGTTTCAAGACCTCGGAAAATATTACCAAACGACCGCGCACGATTAACAAAGGGCCGTGATATCTGTGCCCAATCGGATATCACAACGCGAATCTCGGCCCGTATCGGCAACAGATTAGTGATTAGCTAAAAGGAAGATTTTTACCTTTCCTAGAATTATACTTAGGGTAAAACTCTCCTACTATATAAAGGGAAAGTTGATTATTCAATAGACACACTGTAACACGCATAACAAGGGAATATTCATTTATTTTCTTTGCACAAAAGTGATTCAAAGTCCTTAATTTTTCTCATAGTTTATTATAAGTGTTTGGCTCCGAACCGAAGGCAGTTTAATTGTTAAGCTCATAACCGAGCTCGGACTCAACACTACTACTGGTTGGTTGTTTATTCTGTCTTTAATTTGCTTATCTAACGTTATTAATCACTTGTAATGAATTAGTCCACATATCTTTAAAATCGCGGATAAATTCAATTGTTATTCATTTTTAAGGGTAAACAGTTTGACGCCCACCGTGGGGCTAAGGATAGTACTGGTAATTTGATACAAATTTTCATAAACACACATGTTTCACGCTTTTTCTTTGAGATTTTAATTTCAGGTCAACCTAAAAATGTCAAACTCTCAGTCTACTTATTTGAACGTTGATGCTGAATATATCCATCACGGTGAAAACAATAATATAGTGTCCAGCAACGAGGTATCCCCTGCTGATCTCAACAGAGTCCCAGTTACAGACTCAGTCGACGCCAACTCACATGTGGCCATCGACACTAACCTATAGACCAAACCTGAGAACAATGTTCGCGGAGGAGCCCGTCTAACGACTTGAGGTATGCCCGAAAGTGAAGGTGACATGATCAATCTGTGGGTGATCTTCGAAATGTTACAGGCCCAACAGGCGGCGATAGCACAACTGCATAATCAAAGCCGTGCCTCAGCAGAGTTGAGCCCTAACCATCCCGGAAAAATACCCGAAGAAATGAGCAAGCCACAGAAAGGCCGGGTGAAGCTGAGCTCGAGACCAACCACGAAATAATAAAAATGCTTAGGAACTGACAAAGCGAGTGGAATCGGGGGAGAAGAAAATTGAGGCCAAGAACAAAAAAGTGGAGACCTATAAATTCAGAGTCGATCAAATCCCAGGAGCGTCCCCGATATTGAAAGACTTGGATTCCAAGAAATTAGTCCAAACACCTTTTCCTCCAAATGCGGCACCGAAGCCAATTCCGAAGAAGATCCGGGTGCCCGATATTCCGAGTATAACGGAACCACAGATCCAAATGAGTACATTACCACCTACACGTGTGCCATCAAGGGAAATGACTTAGAAGATGATAAATCGAGTCGGTTTTGCTAAAAAGGTTCGGGGAAACCCTGTCCAAAGGAGCATTGACATGGTACAATAACTTACCCCCAAATTCTATTGATTCATTTGCTATGCTCGTAGACGCCTTTGTGAAAGCGCATGCTGGGGCCATCAAGGTAGAGACCAGAAAATCATACCTTTTCAAGGTAAAACAAAGAGATAACGAAATGCTCAGGGAATTCGTATCGAGGTTTCAATTGGAACAGATGGATCTGCCCCCGGTTGCGGTTGATTAGGCCATTCAGGCGTTCACTCAAGGAATCAACCCCCGAAGCTCCTTGGCTTTACAAAAATTAAAACAGATATGATAGAGTATCCGGCGGTAACTTGGCCCGACGTCCATAACAGGTACCAATCAAACATTAGAGTTGAGGACGATCAGTTAGGGGCCCCATCTGGGTCCGTTTATCCCATCAGAACTAATGACAGGCCTAAGAGGGTCGACGATCATGAACCAAGACCGAGTAGAGACCGGTATCAACTGTATAGCGGGGATCGAAGGGGTAACAGATATGAGGGCAACCCGCAAGAAACGAAAAAAGAAACGATCAAGGCCACAGTAGCCGGGGACTCATAAGCAAAAACAGTTCCGAAAAACCACTCGGGACTAGGGAGAACCAAGGTTATCGGGATACAACTTCAATGTCGATGCTGCCAGCATCGTATCTGCCATCGGGCGCATCAAAGATACCAAGTGGCCTCGACCATTACAGTCCAACCCTACCTAGAGGGACCCTAACTTAATGTGTAAGTATCATGGCACTCATGGCCATAAAACCGAGGACTGCCAACAGTTAAGAGAAGAAGTGGCCCGGCTATTTAATAACGGGCATCACGGGGAATTTCTGAATGATCGAGCCAAAAATCACTTCAGGAATAAGTACTCTAATAAACAGACCGAACAAGAGGAACTTTAGCACTTCGTTAACATGATCATTGGTGGAGACGACGTCCCGCAGGGACCAATGCTAAAGCGCACTAAGTTGTCCATCACAAGGAAAAAACGAACCCGATATTTTATCCTAGAGGGAACTATTTCGTTCAATGATGAAGATGCCGAAGGCATCGTGCAACCGTATAATGATGCATTGGTAATATCTGTACTTATAAATAAATCTCGAGTTAAGCGTGTGTTGATTGATCCAGGTAGCTCAGACAATATCATCAGATCTAGGGTCATAGAAAAGTTGGGTCTACAAGACCAAATAGTGGCGGCAGTCCAGATTTTAAACAGATTCAACATGGAATGCAAAACTACTAAAGGGGAGATAACCTTACCGGTGAACACCGCCGGGACCATTCAGGAAACAAAATTCTACGTGATCGAAGGGGATGTGAGATATAATTCTCTATTTGGAAAACCATGGATTCATAACATGAGGGAAGTACCCTCGACACTACACCAGGCACTGAAGTTCCCCACACCGGAAGGAATCAAGACGGTTTATGGAGAGCAGCCGCCCGCAAAAGAAATGTTCTCGGTCGATGAGGTGATCCCTAGGTCGTTCATCACCCCTAGAAAGGAAAAACTAAATAGCAATCACTGATACCGGCCTCGACCGAACCGGAGAAGCAAGAAGCAAGTAAGGATGACGATTACGGAGTCCCTAGGTGGTTCATCACCCTGATGATGCCGATGCCACCAAATCAACGGTCGAGGAGTTGGAGCAAGTCATATTAATCGAACACTTGCCCGATCGGAAGGTGAACCTAGGCACGGGGTAAACTCCTGAGCTCAGAAAAAAACTCATTAAATTCCTTATAGCTAACATAGATTGTTTCGCTTGGTTCCATCTTGATATGACAGGTATCCCACCAGAGATAACCACTCATAAGCTGAGCTTGGATCCGAAGTACCACTTGGTTAAACAAAAGAGGAGGCCTCGGTCCGAAGTCAAGCATGCATTTATCAAAGACGAGGTATCCAAACTCCTTAAAATAGGTTCCATTCAGGAAGTTAAGTTCCCGGATTGGTTAGCTAACATATTGGTAGTGTCTAAAAAGTGAAATAAATTAAGAATGTGTGTAGATTATAAAGACTTGAACATGGCGTGCCCTAAGGACTCTTTTTCTTTGCCTAACATCGATCGCATGATCGATGCAACGGCCGGGCACGAGATACTCAACTTTCTCAACGCCTATTCCGGGTACAACCAAATCCGTATGGACCCGGACGATCAAGGAAAAACTTCCTTTATCACTAAATTCGGCACCTATTGTTATAATGTAATTCCGTTCGGACTAAAGAACGACGGTTCCACTTATCAACGCCTAGTAAACTGGATGTTCGAAGAACAAATAGGAAAATCAATGGAAGTTTATATTGACGACATGTTAGTTAAGTCCCTGCGAGCAGAGAACCATTTGAAATATTTACAGGAAACCTTTGACATATTGAAGAGATACAATAGGAAGCTGAACCCGGAGAAATGCGCATTCGGGGGCGAATTTGGAAAATTCCTTGGATTCATAGTGTCCAACTGAGGGATTAAGATCAATCCCAATAAAATCAAAGCTATAGAAGACATCACCATGGTGGACAGTGCCAAGGCCGTTCAGAGGCTAACCGGGCGCATAGCGCCCTGGGCCGGTTCATATCGAGGTCTTCCTATGAGATCCATCAGTTCTTCTCATTATTGAAAAAGAAGAATAACTTTTCTTGTACCCCAAATGCCAACAAACTTTGAAGGAACTTAAACGGTACCTTTCGAGTCCTCCCTTGCTCCGCACTCCGAAGGCGGATGAGTAGCCGTACTTGTACTTGGCAGTATCCGAGTTAGCGGTAAGTGGAGTCCTAGTCCGGGAAGAGGAACGTACGCAATTTTCCATTCACTATGTTAGTAGAACTCTAGGCGAGGCCGAAACAAGGTATCCTTACCTGAAAAAATTGGTGCTCACTTTGTTAAGCGCCTCCAGAAAGTTAAACCCGTATTTTCAATGCCACCCCGTATGTGTCGTAACTTCTTACCCACTAAAGTACATAATGCACAAACCCGAGCTCTCGGGCCGGTTGGCCAAATAGTTCGTAGAAATTAGCTGGTACGATATCGAATATCGACCCCGAACCGCCATCAAATCACAAATTTTGGCAGACTTTATGGCCGACTTTACGCGGGCCTTAATACCCGAAGTCGAAAAGGAATTGTTGTTAACCTCGAGGACTTTCTCAGGAATCAAGATCCTCTTTACGGACGGAGCCTCGAAAGCAAAGGGGTCCGGACTGGGCATCGTGTTGAAGTTGCCTACGGGTAACGCAGTTAGGCAGTCTATTAGAACTGTGAAATTGAGTAACAATGAGGCCGAGTATGAGGCCATGATTGCAGGTCTCGAATTGGCTAAAAGCCTTGGGGACGAGGTGGTCGAAGCTAAGTGCGACTCCCTCCTTGTGGTGAATCAAGTCAATGGGACGTCCGAAGTAAAGGAGGAACGAATGCGAAGGTATTTAGACAACTTGCAAGTAACACTGCATCAATTCAAGGACTGGACCCTACAACATGTACCCCAAGATCAAAATAGCGAGGCTGATGCTCTAGCTAACTTAGGATCGGCGGTTGATAATGACGAATTTAGCTCAAAAACTCGTACATCTCATAAATCAGTAGTAGAAGAAGGCCATGCCGAAATAAACTCAACAAGTTTAACTTGGGATTGGAGAAACAAATACATAGACTATTTGAAGTCTGGGAAGTTGCCCTCGTATCCTAAAGAATCGAGAGTGCTACGCACGAAGGTGGCCAAGTTCAGCCTGTTCAAAGGGACTCTATTCAGAAGAACATTCGACGGTCCACTCGCCATATGCTTGGGTCCGGGAGATACCGAATATGTCTCGAGAGAAGTTCACGCCTGTGAAAACCTTTCAGGGGCTGAATCTTTGGTTCAGAAGATAATCAGGGCCAGCTATTACTGGATCGACATGGAGAAAGATAAAAAGGACTTTGTATGAAGATGCGACAACTTTCAAAGACACACACTGATGATCCATCAACCTAGAGAGCTACTCCATTCGGTCTTATCCCCATGACCGTTCATAAAATGGGGAATAGACATCGTTGGTCTCCTGCCATGGGCACCTGGTAAGGCTCAATTTTCATACTATTTATGACCGATTATTTCTCTAAATGGGTCGAGATCGTGTGTATAATGGGAAGCAATTCATCGGCAGCAAGGTAAACAAGTTATTCAAAGACCACAAGATTAAAAAGATACTCTCCACACCCTATCACCCTAGTAGGAACGGACAAGCGAAATCTACAAACAAGACCATACTCCAAAACTTGAAAAAGAGGTAAACCGATACCAAAGGGAAGTGGTAATTCTGCCTGAAGTCTTGTGGGCGTACTGTATATCATCAAAATCTAGTATCGGCGCCACCCCGTTTTCATTGGTCTATAGTGCCAAAGCATTAATACCAGTCAAAGTTGGGAGAACCGAGCCTTAGATTCCGCTATGCGACCGAAGAATCAAATGGTGAGGCCATGAGTACGAGCCTGAAACTATTGGATGAAAGACGAGAGGCCGCCTAGTCCGGTTGGCCGCCTAGAAACAGCGGATAGAAAGATATTACAATTGAAGATCCAACCTTCGACACTTCAAGATCAGAGAATTGGTGTTAAGAAAAGTAACACTGCATACCCGAAACTCGAACAAGCAAAAGTTGGGACCAAATTAAGAAGGACCATATTGAGTCGTCGGAATTACAGGCAAAGGCTCGCACAAACTCGAAGCAGGAAACAATGCACTGCTACCAAACAACTGGAACGTGATGCACTTAAAGCGGTACTACTGCTAAGGTACGATCTTATTTACTTTTTAATAATGTTATGAATCAGGCTAACACTTGCAGGCAACAACCGAAGGAGAATGTGACTATTACGTCTGAAAGCACACGTTGCACTCTCTTTCCCTTGAACCGATTTTGCCCCAAATGGGTTTTATGGTAAGGTTTTTAACGAGTCAAAAGTAAATCGTGCTAACCTAAATTCGAAAACCAGTTTTAAATCAGAGTCAATGCCGCGTTTGCAGTATCCGAGCCCTTTCAAGATCGACCTCGAATACTGGGGACTATCACCCTCGGGTTTAGGTTCTTAAGCAAGGAAAGAAGCAAACTTTGTACTTGAACAACTTAGGCTCGATGGTTAGGATTTATTGTAAGAGCCAAACTGTCAAATGAACCATGCCCATGTAGGCCAGCTTAACCATAATACGAACTTTTACACGCTTTTGATCATGTACTCTACACACAGATGAAAGAAAGTTTCCACCTTGCTATTACATATTTTTGCCTCTTCAAACATAATTCCTAAGGGCTACCCCTATTCGGGGATTATCGAGACTAAGGGCTATCCGTATTTGGGGATTATCGAGCTTAAGGGATACCACTACTCGAGGATAGTTTTCCGAAATAAGTTTGGGCAACTCGAGCTACCAAATCCCAGAGGCACAAAACCTATTAGATATCCAAAACAGGAAAGGCTCGGAGACGTCCGAAGCTCGTAATTGGAAAATAAGGCTTTTATAAAAATTCAAAACCTGCTAAAAGGTTACCCTCGACAAAAGCATCATCTAAAATTACTTAAGCGTCTTGGGAAAACTGCCGGTCACACCGAGTTTTCAAGGCCTCAAGCAAATAAAGTTGCATCGAGGTCGGACCCTGTTCGAACATATGAAAAATGAACGACTTATTACTACATTTGATTCTATGCTAAAGCGTCAGAAATATTTGCAAAAATAAAGATTATGAAAAGATGGTAAAAAGTGGAGACTCGAAATTACCAGAAAGAGAAATTTTATATATTCCGAAATGTATTTACAAAGGCCAAAAAAAATAGTCTCAAAATAAACAAAAAGTATACACAGGACAAAAACTAAAAAAGTTCTAAGGCATTCATGCCTGATCTTCACCGGTGCCCGACTCGTCGCAAAACCATCGGAGCCTTCGGACCCCCCAGAACCCTCGGAGCCTTCGTCACCTTCAGGCTCGAAAAGTTTCTTCACCTCGGCCTCAAGCTTTATTTCATCCTCGACCTCGGCTAACATGTCAAAGCCTCGGGCGTGGATTTCCTCGAGGGTCTCTCTTCTAGACTGCCGCCTCATATATTCGGCATTGGTCTTCAAGCGGGCCTTGGCTGCTTCGACATCAGCCTTGTATTGGGCTACCATCTCCTCAGTATCGATAGAGGTTTTCACCAGCTTGGACTTTGTTGCCTCGTGCTCTCTACCAAGGGTGTCCCATTTTGTGACAACCGAACTCAACTGTGCTCGGAGATCTTCATTCAGCTGAGCCCGTTTGATAGCTTTCTCCTTCGCCACCTAAAGTTGATCCTCCACTGATGTCACCTTTTGCCTAGGGGGTTTCCTTTTCCAAACCCAGCAGATCCTTCTTTCTCTTCCACCCATCGGTCGTGGCCTGGA
Source organism: Nicotiana obtusifolia (assembly GCA_002018475.1). Classification (NCBI taxonomy): domain Eukaryota; kingdom Viridiplantae; phylum Streptophyta; class Magnoliopsida; order Solanales; family Solanaceae; genus Nicotiana; species Nicotiana obtusifolia. The sequence goes on from MCJB01048904.1 coordinate 33,769, forward strand.
TCTTGTTCATTTCCTTTCGGAGTTCATCGACCTGGTCGATCTTCTGTTGAACCCGTGAGGTTTTGTCGTTAGGCACTACAACTAGTTCCTCATTTCTAACTTTAAAGACCTTTATCTTTTCAACAAAGTCGGCATGTTCCTGCCTCAGGGCCGATGCTTCCATTTGAGCCCTATCCAGCTTGGCCTGAAGGTCCTTGATGAGCCCGTTTTGTTGGTCGCTGAGGAGCTTGTACGTATCCCTTTTTTGAGCCTACTCCTTGAGCTCAAGCTCAAGCTGATTGACCTCGACAAAGTACCAGAGGAAGCTATCATGGTGAAGTATCGCAGCTTGCAAAACAATGAAGGTCGGGAGAGATATCAAAACCTAAGTAAAATTCAAAAAGACATAATGATGCCTTACCCGGTTCAGCGCTTGCTTCGCCTCATTGAAAAGACACAGCACGTCCATCTCATTCGGTTTTGCCTGGTCTTCCTCGGTCACCAGGCATCGGAGGTAGCTGGCTACTCCCATGGGAGCAGATAGAACTCAGACATCCTTTGGGACAGTAAGGATAACCGATCTCTTGCGACCGGGTCCACACTCGGAGCGGGAAACTAATTAATCAATTTTAGGCTCGAACTTGGCCAACAAGCTTCCGAAGATGTATCCTTCTTCGGGACTTCCAGGTGGCCCAACCCGAAAAATCTTCTAAAGTAGACGAGTTCACACTATCAAATAAAGAAAGAAGAGGATCGTCCGCGCCATGAACCCCTTCATCGGACTTTTCTTTTCCAGCTTGGTCCTTCTCTAGCATGGACTCGGTATAGGAAGGCGTCCCTATGATTTCTATTACATCGAGTGCTTCCTTCGAAGTGGAGCCGGTGTCCTGAGGGTCTCATCCCGAGTCTCCATATCGACCTCTCGAGTCTGAGGGAGGTCAGCCTCACGAGTCTCCCCCTCGGCTGCCGCCTGCTCCCTAGGTGGGTCGATCCATAGGTGCTAAAAATGTCGTCTTCTTCCAACTCATCCCTGAGCCGGAGAAGCGAATCGGAGTCTGGCTCCCGGGTGCTGGTGCTCTTCCTAGGCTTGCGAGCCACCCTCTTCTTTGGTTTCACCTCAGGACCCGGGGAGCCCGGAGGTTTTCTTTTCCTCTTCTTCTCCCCCCCTTCCCGACAGCCCCAGGCTGTCCTGTGGCGGAGGGATCAACGGACAAAGATACGTCCTCAACCCCTTCCAAAGGCCTAAGCTCGGTAGTCTTAGGCAAACCTATAAAAGAAAGAAGAAAGGTTAGCATGATGTGAGCTAAGGACACGATATTAGCTATTTGAAGGAGAAATTTACCACGAGAATGGGCCTCCCATCGGCCCTTCGAAAGCTTGCGCCATGAGCTTTCGAAGTATGGCATATGTTTGCAGATGCCTTCGATCCACTTCTTAAGCCGGGCGACCGCATTTGGAACCGGGCAAACAGCTGCACGACCATAAACATGAATGATGAGAAAGAGAATGAGGAAAAATTAACATTTAAGGAAGGGTTGCAATTACGAGATGCATTCCACTTCTCGGGGAATGGCATTAACTCGGGAGCAATCAAATCTTCAGTCTTCACCCGAACAAGCGCCTCTGCCAGCCTCGGTCTCGATCTTCTTTAATACTCAAGAAGGGGGCCTTGCTGGCCCGGCAAGTAAGCTTGATTAGTCCCTCTCAGAAAATTCGGGAACTGTATAGATGGAGCAGGTGATCGATGGTGAACCGATGAGACTTAGTGTTGTTAACGAAGTAACAGAGGAGGATCATGATCCTTCATAGAGACGAGTGAATAATTTGCCTAAGGCACACCTCGTACCTCTTTGTAAAAATTCAAAACAACCGGGTCTACCGGGTCCAGTGTGAAGGGGTAAGTGTAAACACTTAAATATCCCTCCACGTGGGTAGTAATATCATCCTCAGGCCCAGGGACTACTACGTCTTTACCTTCCCATTTACAGTCCTCCCGGACCATTGGAAGGACATTTTCGGTAATGGAGCATATATACCTCGATGCTCCCTCACCCAGGTCCTGTTTGGATGAGGGTTTCTGGACCTTGATGTCGTCCGCAATTGAACAGCCACCAGGAATAAACATTTTCAAGGGGGGATCGGGAGCTGGTTTGGTGGCAGCCGACTCGGTGGAAGCCACTTCGGGAGTAGCCGTCTCGAGAACAACTATTTCAGGAGAGATCACCTCAGTACCGAGGCCGATTGGAAAGATGAAGAGCTAGCCTGCTGAGGGACTAACTTTGAAGTTTTTGCCTTTACTGTCTGAGAAAGTTTGATGATTTAAATAAAAATTATAGAGGTTTGAAGGAACAAGTTTGCAGGCTAAAGAACAGAGTAAGAAGGTTCGAAGAAAATCTGGGTAAAAAACTAAGAACAACTATGAGGATTTGAAGATCACATATGAAGATATGAAGGTTTGAAGGAAGTTAGTGATAGCTAGAGAATTCGAAGGTAGAAGCTTGATTGGAAAGTGGAGAAAGAACCGGGGATTGAAGCTTTTATAGGGGAAGTAGGCGACGCTTCACATTCAGAGGAAACCAACCAATGATTGACACGTGTCCGAAGTCAGAACGACACGACTGATGGGACGTTTCGACTTCCTCGTCATAACGTATGGAGGAAGGAACTGGAGAACATCTATCGTTTCTCATCGTTTCGGCAAACCTACTCTCTGAGAAACGAGGGGACTATCTGTATACTGGTAAAATCGAGGCTAATGAGCACCCCGATTTTTCGGTGGGGCAAACGAAGCAAGGACATAACACAAGGAATCGAAATCGAAGTCAGGAATCTCTCGTATCAAGGTTCGAACAAAACACTTTCCCTCGGAGCAATCGAGGCCACGCTCCCCGAATCTGGTTCGAGTCCCAAGACCTCAGAAAGCATTACCAAATGACCGCGCACGATTAATAAAGGGTCGTGATATCCGTGCGCAACCGGATATCACAGCATGAATCTTGTCCTATATCGGCAGCGGATCAGTGATTAGCGAAAAGAAATTTTTTTACCTTTCTATCTTAGAATTGTACTTAGGATAAAACTCCACTACTATATTAAGAAAAAACTGATTATTCAATAAACACACTGTAACACGCATATCAAGGCAATATATATTTATTTCCTTTGCTCCCAAAAGTGATTCAAAGTCCTTAATTTTGCTCATAGTTCATCATAAGTGTTTGGCTCCGAACCGAAGGCAGGTTAATTGTTAAGCTCATAACTGAGCCCGGACTCAACACTATTACTGCTTTGGCTGTTTATTCTGTCTTTAATTTGCTCATCTAATGTTATTAATCACTTATGTTGAATTAGTTCCCATATCCTTAAAATTAAAAATTTAATTGTTATCCATTTTTAAGGGTAAACAATACTTATATATATTTATATGTGTAGACGCGGACCTATATATTATAGAGAGGAGTCATAGGAGTCATCAGACCCCGTAAGTTCCGCCAAAAATCTTGTGTATGTATATATATACACCTTAAAATAATTAATTTAATGCACTTGGCACCCTAAACATTAAAAGCTTTTAGAGGACATTGGTTGAATAGAATACTGTATTCTTAAAGTCCAAATCGCACTTACCACTAGTGTACTATTTCAAAATGTTGAATCACTTATGAATTTATTTAGGATATAGGTATAGTACAGTTGTTTTTATTTTCAATCTATGCTGCGATAGTATTATTTATAATAAGGACAAAATAGAATAGGCTTATATGTGCTTGTGATGTCATTTTTCTTTTATATTGATTATTCATAACAATGTCTATCTACAGTTATTGTCCTTTCTGGAAGAGTAAGTTGTTTTTAGAATCTTTTATGTTTTTATTGAACCACTCAGGTTCTGGTGGGGTTTGCCGTAAGCAGTGCCATACAATATACCAAGCAAGTGCAATTATTGGAGAATACTATAATTTGCTATTTGGATTGCAAATATTTTCTTTAATTCTCTCTCGGTATTCTGTTTTCCTTTGTACATTCAGATTTATTATTTATGTTTTTATAGTAACTGGGGGAATGGTGCCTTTTTTGATACTAGATAATGAGTCTGTTCGGATTAGCTTTAAAAAAGTAATTTTTTAGCAAAAATAGTTTTTAAGCTCAAAAATAATAAGTTGGGGTTAACAGTTTATTGCTTTTGGCTTGTTTTAAGCTGTTTTTAACTTATTTTAAGCATTTTGTAACTTTGCCAAATACTAAAAAAAATTAAAAGAGCTTAAAAGCTGATTTGACCAACTTAATAACCAATCCAAAAATTCTCAATTACGAGGAGTGATTTTAAACAACTTTTGGAAAGGGAGCTGCGTAAGATGATAATTCTTGCCGGTTATTAAATTGCCAAAGAAAAAAACCATAAATAAAGAACAGCCCGATGCAAAATGTATTTCAAATTTATGCAAGATTCTGAAAAAGATCGCACATCAAGGGCATATAATGTATGCAAAGGTAGATCCACAATTTAAGCTCAATGGATTTAACATTTGAGGTTTTGTTGCCATTGAACATATTGTAATTTTAATATTATGAGTCCATACCTATTATTCTTGGTAATTTTAATACATATTTACAAATAAATTTATCTTGCACATCAAACTTCAATATTATGAGTCCATACCTATTATTCTTGGTAAATTTAATATATTTTTACACATAAATTTATGTTTCACATCAAACTTCTTTAGACAAGTAGTCTGTCATATTCATTATTTACTTTTTCTAGCCATGAACACAGATTATATAGAATTATACACACATTAAACATAAATAATGTATACATATATACATATATATACATATATATATATATATATATATATATACATATGTATATTATACTTCCGCCGGCTATTTTTAGTTTAAACGATTGAGTAGGCGGCTAATCGGGTTAATTCTTCTATCCTGTTACCCATTAGTCTCTTTTCGCCCAGGCCAGACCAACAGGCTACGTGACGAATGGCCCACGAGGTCACTATTGAGCTAAGCTTGGCCCATAACAAATTGACAGGCCTAAGACCTTATGCCGCCTCTAAGTTTTCCTCAACAAATCATTAGCAAAGATTGTTAAAACATAGCCATCCTCTTACTATAGTTCACTTTAGGTGACCCTAACTAAATTTAGCCATAAATATTTCAAGTCTGAGGGCAGAGACGGAAAGAGAAAGAATACCTCGACAGGAAATTGTGATAATCAAGGATTCTGGAATTTCCTCATGGATATACAAACATTTCTTATGCATTATCTAATGATGAACCAACAACAAATATATCTCAGCAACTATATCATTCCTTATCTCCAAAGATTTATATTCAAAGTTGAAAAAACTTGGATGAAAAAAAGGAGTAAAATACAAATTTTCACCGAAAAAGTGCAAATATTCTAGAAAATTTCAGTTGTTGGAGAAGTTGAACAAGATACATAATACCGATATAATAAATTTATAAACCAGTATACAATCAGTGTGTAATGTATATGCATTAGTTTATACACATACTATATAGTGATTACACATTTATAACTTAGTGTATAAATAACCTTTTTTCTCTGTCTCTACTCCTTTTTAAAACATACATATTATACAGTGAGTATACATTAATTATACAATGAATGACAGTTGAGGAAGAACCATAAACCAACAGATCCTTCATTTCCACTTGGATTTTAGGATATTTTGGATGAAAAATTTGACCATAATTTTAATTTTGATAGAAAAATATAAGAAACTAGAAGGATTAAGTTGAAATTGAATCTCAAACAAAATAACTACAGTAGCTATGACATTGCAAAGCTCTTCAAAACGTGGCGGTGTTGAGGTATTTCCTATTAGGATGTTAAAGAAGAGAGAGAATGAAAAATTTTATTTTATTTTATTTGGGTAACTGGAAACAGAAGTGAAAGAATGAAAAGAGATCTTTTTAATTTGGGTAACTGAAATCCATATAGTTACGCCTAATTTGTTAGCTGGCTTAACCGGCTAAAAAAGATAAAAACAGGTGTGAAAATTGTTTAAAATGGGTTACAAAAATAAAATAGGTTTATTTAAGTTTATGAGTAATATGAGTTGCTAATCCAGTTAATTATGCTTTAGTTTTACCATATCATTGACATTTAAAAGCTCACAAATTACTCTTTCAAAGCTTCTAATTGAAATTAATGAGAGAGGGGCCACGAGGAGGAGGGCGGGGGTTGAATTTTTCTACAATTACAATGTAAATAGGTGTACATTATTAATTAGTTATTTATCTGCTAACTACACATAAGTGTCCATGTTTGATGCGAACTAGAGCTGTCATGGGCTGCTTTCCAGTCTCGCCCCATGACTTCTTGGACGCGTTCCGTAGCGTTCTAGCAAGCCTCTCAACGCCAGCGCCGCGGTCGGTCCCGTGGTCTCGGCAGAGCCAAGTGTCAAGCGCGCATGTGCCTCTGTCGGCCCACCAAAACTCCTTGCCGACGCCCAGCAGCTTGCGAGTGCCAACAGCGGCGCGCACACAGACAATGCCGCGTGCACAAACAATATCGCGCGCACCCATCATGATCCAAGCGCCAGCGCCCAGCCGCAGGCAGACACAAATAGTGTCGCGCACGCCAACAGCAACGCACGCGCAGACCATGATACTCAAGACAAAGTTGCTGCCATTGGACTTATTTCTACCTTGTAGAAGACTAAGTCCTTTTCGTTGTAAATATAGAATAGATTTACTTTATTTTCTTTTAGTATGCATCTACAGCTTTCATAGGTCAACTCTTGTAACTTTGGTTTATTTTTTTTAAGCATTATTAGGAGGATCAAGCATTCAAACATTCAAGCAAGTAAATATTTCTTTGTACTGGTGTCTCTCCCCCTCGACACCGCCTAGCTTTTGTAATAGATTTTATTTCATCAATGCAATCAGCTTTCATTCATCAATTGCTCAATTCAGTTCTCTCAGACGCTCACGACATTGGTTTTCCGTACGGCACTGACAATCTAGTCTAGCGTACGGAGAGGACCTTATTTGGCGGACAGTAATCGCACTGACATCGATTGCTTAGCCTTACGTCGCCCTTCCAAAGAACCTCAGGAAGGCGCCGCGTAATAGAGCACATTAACGAAATTTTTTCCAATTATGCGATTGCGGCGTGCAAAGGTAAAGAAATAAGAAAATAGGTGCTATCCTTTCTACTCCATTTTGTATGATATTTTTTCTTTTTTCATTTATTCTTAAAAGAATGACAAAAGAATGTTATACTAATTTGTTTGGGACACAAATTTCATGTTCGGGACACAAATTTCAAATATTTTCTTTCGGTTTTAGATTTTGTATCTAATAAAATGGTGTCATATAAAATGAATGGAGGGATATATATTATATATTATAAAATTTATGTTTTGCATTAAACTTGAACCCAACGACATAACACGTTATCTGGTCTAAATGTAGGTTGCCTAACCTAATGTTGCTAATTTTATAGCTCGTAATGGGTGACATCTTTATGTGATCTACGCGAGTGCGTAAAATATTTTCGTAATAACCGGGAAGTTGCTGCCCCACTGACCACTTACTCTTAATAATTTATATGAATGCAAATTATTAACTTTGTAAACCTGTTTAATGGAAGTTTATTTAATGCGTCTTCTGATTGACTTGAAACTCAACCAACCATTCCTTTTATTTTTTTGCATTTAACTTTATAACCGTCTAACTTTTACACTATTATTATTTTGTGGTTACTAATTTTCCTTTTATAAATAGTTATATTTAATTAAATTTCAAATGATCTTATAGTTGTTGCTTCTTCATATGATTAAACCTTTTAATATTCTATCAATATTCCAATGCTTGCTTAGGACAGAAATTCTTAAGAATCATAATGGGTGGGGAAGCATATTTTAGACGTGGTTTGAATTCTTCAAAGCAATTAATTTCCGAATATCCAATAATTGTGAGCACGTTTTCGTCAGTTGCTTTTATTTTATTTTTTATTTTTTATTCGTTTTCTTTTATCTTTTTAAGATTACGGACTTAAGTTATAAGCAATATGGACAATTGATTTTGTGGATAAGATTGGTCGTCTTTCTTGTAATGAAGTTGGTAAGTTTATCTCATATATCGTATTAATGTTAACTGCTAATATCTAATGTAATGAAGTTGGTGTGCTCTTTGTTTTTAGAAGCCTTTCATGAACTGAGTTTGGTATATAGTTTTTTGTTGGTAAACTAATTTATATAAGCATAAATATCTGGAGTTCAGGCATAAATATTTGACGTTCGACTTAAGCAAGCCAATTAAAAATTAGTCGCGTAAGACAAAAAATAATATATCTAAAATTTGCTTGCACAAGCAATATACCAAAAAATTAACTTCAAAAGTCGGTTTTTGCAACTTAAGTCCTGTGCCTAAAATTGATTGTGAAATGACTATACTTGTAAAAATTTATAAACTACGAGTATGCCTTAGATAGGTTTAATTCCAAAGTTGGCTATCTGTGCATTTTCTCCTCGAAACAAGCAACATTCCAGTTATGCGGCTCCTCTTAATAAATTTCCTCACTCTACATTGGATGTAATTTCGTAACAGTCTATTTAAAAAAAATTACTAAAAGTGCACTTTACTAATCTTTTATTTTCTACATCAATTATCCTAGTAAACTTTTAAGTATATGAGATGTGAGTGTATGTGTATAATTAGAAAAAAGACCGGAGAAAATATATTCAAAAAAGGCTAATTTGATTTGGTTTATTGATTCAACAACATTTGGTCTTTTTTAAATTTAAAAAAAAATCGATTCAAACCAAACCACCTACGCCCTACCGAGATGCATATATTACACCTATATATAAAACCCACCTTCTACTCGTCCTTCCATATTTGTAACACAATTATTCAGCAAATTTTCTCTAGCAATATTATATAATGGTAATAAAGGTTCATGGTCCTGTCCAGTCACCGGCGGTGTTGAAAGTGATAGCGTGCCTCAAAGAGAAGGAGCTTGATTTTGAGCTTGTTCATGTTAATTTGCCTGCTGGTGATCACAAGAAGGAACCTCTCATTTCCCTCAATGTATGTACACCTCTAACCTAGCTAGTACCTTTTTCATGTCCTTTTTAATCCCATTTTGTGACTCCATTGGCAAGACTCAAACCTGAACATATCTGATTAAGAGGGAAGGAACTTGTACCATTCTACCACACCCATTGGTGGTGAATTTAATTTTATTATATACACATTCATATGCATGTGTGTGTGAGATCTCTATTACTACATGTTGATAATTTCACTTGTTTTTTAATTATCTTGAGGTTGTTACTGCTTGTTGCTACTGCTTTCTTTTCATCTTTCCTTGAGTCTATTGGGTTTTTAAACTTGATTTAGCTTAAAAGAGGGTGAATGGAAAATAGAGGGAAAAATGAAATTTTGATAAGCTTATTTGTTGAGTATATATATGATTACACTTCTTCTAGCTCTTAAAGAGTTGAGAAAAAAAGCAAGCCTTGCGCCGTCGTCGTCGCTCGCTCGGCTTTGGATTTAGAGTTTTCCTCCAATTTTATTTTCCCGTTTTATTTTTGCATAAATAGCCATTTATGTAATAGCCGTTTTACGTGAACGGTCATCTTGACGAGTTGCACCTCTTCATTTATACCCAACCTGCTAGCTATATATAGAAGGTTATTCCTCAGATTTTTTTTACGAAATTTCTGAATTTTCCTCTTCCTTTCTGCGTTGTTTTCTTACAAAACAAACAACGTAAGTGTGATTTGCTGCCGCCATTTGTGTTCGTTGAAACACTGGGGTTTGAAGTAGCTACACCAGAGTGTAATCCGTTCTATCCTGGGAGGAAATAACCACAACCTCGGGTAATAGGAGGGGATTAAGTTCCTTAAGGAAACGTTGTGAATCAATGTTGGCCTCGGATTAACTTCTACTTCTTCTACATTTATGTTTATACGTTGTTTTCTTATCCAGAATTATTTTTACAAATACAGTATACTAACAAAGCCAGGGGTCCATCAGAAACAGCCTCTCTACTCTCAAGGTAGGGGTGAGGTCTGCATATAAACTATCCTTCCTATACCCTACTGTGGGATTATAGTGATTTTTTTTTTGTTTTTGTTATTGTTATTGTTGTTGTTATTTCAAAAAATGGATGCGATTGTATGTCAAATTTGATCAAGAGGCAGATCTTGAAATTCAGATTACCAACTTAATTAAACTTCTTTGGTTCATGCAGCCATTTGGTCAAGTTCCAGCATTTGAAGATGGAGATCTCAAGCTTTTTGGTAAGTTAACTTTCATATATATATATATATATATATATATATATATATATATATATATATAGTATAGTGTATTGTATAATACACTTAGTATATATATATATACTATTATATACTATGCACTAAGTATTAGTGCATTAGCTAAAAGTATATCGAATATAGCTTCTTATATATATAGTATAATATAGTACTGTATTGCATATATTAAGTGTATTGTATAGTGCATTATACTATACATCCTATATATATCAAGTTATATATGCAATACACTTACTATATATACTACACTTACTATTCATGCTTATATATGTATTCATGTTCGAATATATGTGTGTGTATATATATATATATATATATATATATTTATATATAGGCGAATTAAGGATTTAAAGTTAATGAGTTCGGAATGAGCCTTTTATTATATGTGTATATTTTTTAAATGACTTTTATCTATCTATCTATCTATATATATATATATATATATATAAGCTGAAAGTAACAAATTCAAATGAACTCATAGAACCAGAAGCGAATCCCAAGTACAAAATATATTTGGTTTAGGTTGAACCCGTCGGAAGTACATTGCATCCGCGTCCACAAAACTCACCTCCAAATTCTGCCTCCTGCACACAATCGCACCCATCATATTAAATTCCTTTTTGATTTATATATTGATATCTAAATGCAGAGTCAAGGGCCATTACACAATACATAGCCCACACATATGCAGACAAAGGAAATCAACTTCTACCAAATGATCCTAAGGAAATGGCAATCGTGTATGTATGGATGGAAGTAGAATCAACAAAATTTGACACACCAGGTTTCAATCTGTCCTTTGAGATAGCTCTTAAGCCATTATTCTTCGGCGCGGCGACAGATGAAGCAGCAGTGACAGAGAATGAAGAAAAACTTGGCAAAGTTCTTGATGTGTACGAATCAAGACTTAAGGAGTCAAAATATCTGTGTGGAGAAAGTTTCACACTAGCAGATTTGCACCATATACCTGTTGTAAACTATTTGATGGGGACTAAAGTTAAGGCTTTGTTTGATTGTAGACCTCATGTTAGTGATTGGTGTGCTGATATCTTGGCAAGACCAGCTTGGTCTAAGGCACTTGACTACTTGAGTGCAGAAACAGAGAAATTACCAGATGAATATGGCCTATGTATTAGCAGGTTAATAAACATGGGCTAAGTTAAGATTTTTTTTTAGTTTTGCTTTATGTTGTTCGCTTTTTTTTTTTTTTTTTTTTTCTTTCGTCCTTTGTCTTCAGTAGTGTGAGTTGAGTGTGTCTGTGTACTCTTTTTCGAGAAATCAAACTTCCCATATTATCTGTTGTCTTTACTATTACTATGAGTGTTTGTCTTTAATATATTGTATGAAAGGCCTTCAATTGCATTACATATAATCTCATTCATAAATTAGAAATGAATACAAAATTTAGCGAAGAAAAGCATGTGATATCAAGTGACTTGATTAGTAGGCGAAAATGACGATATATAATGACATCTGGTGGAGTTTAACTACTATATATAATAACATCGTAAAATAATATTTATATTATCAGGTCACTTAGAAGATAAGTAAAGTAATTATTCATGACACGTGAAAATGTTCCTTTGAAAAATAAAGTAAGATAATTTGCTATAATAGGTTGGATTACACTCATAGTGTAAAAAAAGTTTATCTTACTAGGATATATAAGTTAAATTTTGTTTAATTGTTAAGACAGTCTCATTTTGAAACCGAACTCATTACATTTTTAGCCTACCAATGCTATACTATTAGACACGGATCTGGATTTTTGCGTCGTTTTGATCGTCGTGGGCTATTTTACTTGCTCTATTTCTTGATCAACGTCACATAAAAAGCCTTCACAAAATATACTATAAATTTGAGATTAGGGAATGCTAAGTCCAGCTTTTTCTATTGATCACCACCAATAATAAGTTCTTTATGCCATTGTTGGCGGACTAGAAGTTCAATTTCCACATTATTCGTTAATGGGAAGCATTCAAGTCCCTATACTACGAGAATGAGGAGAAAGAAAGAGATAGATAGAATCGCACCACATCATAAGAGCTTAAATTATGTCATTTTCAAAGCTTTTTCCTTTGCATCCCCTTTCTATAGCGAATATTAAACATAGTATGAGATAATTTCACAACCAAGCACCAGTGGTCTAGTGGTAGAATAGTACCCTGCCACGGTACAGACCCGGGTTCGATTCCCGGCTGGTGCATGTATATTTTTTCTTTTACATATTGTGTTTTGTGCTCAGCAATACCTTCCAGCTTGTAGTATTTGGTGGTTTCGGGGCGGCTCGACATAATATGGGCCTAAGGCGAAAATAAAAAGTGAGGCAGCTGACATATAAATTGTTAGTGATAATTGAATTAACACTTTTTACGTAATTGTGTTTGTCAATTAGAGTATTCTTCTACTTATACAGTTTCTTTTAGCATTTTTAATTCTAGATATAAGTTGAAACAAATAATATGGTAGTAACTATTTCAAGAGTCATTCAATGTTAGTGACGTATTTTTATAGTTACTTATCAAAGTAGCTTGATGTCTACAAAGGCACTCAAAGAATTAAGAAGAAATATTCTAAACTAATATTGTAAAAAGATCAATTTAAATTGGAACAAACTAAAGACAGGAAACAACTAGTAAATACAATTAAACTGTGTAAAACTTTCAGCTATAACTCTTTCAACCAAATGATTTAAAAATTCTATTAATAGTGCATAATTATTAAATATTATATATATTATTTATAGATTTTGGGGCCCTAAGTATTTTGGGGTTGCCTTAGGGGAATTTTTCCTTCCTATACAATATTTGAAACTTATTTTACTAAAATTATCCTAATTTTTTTATATTACCCGCTCTAAACAACGATTACTTACAAATTATATACGTTAGGCTCCCAATTTATTATTAGTGTTTTAAATTTAGGGATTCTTTGTTTGGAAAAAGGCAAAACTGAAGGGAACAATGGTGTTAATCACGTTTGCATATCTGATGGTGGCAATAGCAGCTCCCCTCATCGGAAAAGTGTAGGCCCGAAGTATATAATCCTAGATCGTGCTGAGTTGTTGGAATAGCTTGAGTGATTGGCAAGATTGGCTTGAACATCAAGTGGATTATGAGCCTCGGAACGATAAACTTTGGCTACAAAATACCTGAACCAGTCACAAGTTAAATTTGGTATTGAACTCTTTGAAGGTGATTGGCTTTTCCATTGAATGGCTCTGTTGAAGCATTGTACTACTACCCAAAGTTGGATGAAATGAGTTGGATGAAAATCCTCCTCGATGATGAGCAGGAAAAGAGTTTTTAGTATTCAGGTGTTTGATTCTCCACCATTGACAGCGATTAAAAAGCTTTGAAGCTTTAAATTCGGATTTGGGTTTTCAAAAACCATTGTTTGTTTGGATTGGGTGTTGTTGCAAACAATTAGGAATATTGTTTGGAGTTTATATCTTAATTTTGAGAGTGTTTGGTGAAGATTAGACTTGATTTTGGCTGAATTTCAGATTGAAACTCGTCGAAGAAGAAGAACACACGACATACGATATACTTACGAAATTGTAGTAAAGTTGTAGTATAATTGTATGTAAATTGTATTCTGTTGTAGTTATATATATATATATATATTTTTATTTGAATGTTGTATGAAAGTTGAAAAATAATTGTTTAATATATGAATCATTGTATAAAATTTATATTTAAATTATCAATACTATCTTTTTGCATAAAGTTGTTGATATGTATCAAAATGTGTCCAAAGATTTTACGAGGTTAATAACTATCGTGCGGGGCGAATAAAGTATTCTGCTTCACTTGATTGCTTAACTTACCCAATACACTTATCTATCACAAATTAACAAAACCTATTTAAATCAGCACTAAAATGGATACATCGTACTTACAATTAATATTATACAATTTGATGGTACAACAACATACAAATTTAAAAATAAATTTTGTACAAATTTAATACAAATTGATATATCTACAACAACATATATACTAAAAATAAATTTCATACAACTAATTATATAGTATATACTTATTTACAACTTATCTACAACTTTCATACATTATTTTTATCCAGTTAAAATATATCTATAACATCATACAACTTAAATACAATTTTCATACAGATTTTATATAATATGTCTTTTTGTATATTTTGTATCTGATTTGTATATATTTTGTATGTGGTATGTCTTTCTTCCTCTCTAAATTTTCAATCAAAAATTTCTCTCTTAATACATTTTTGATGCATATCAATAACTTTATGTAAAAAGATTGTATTGATAACTTAAATTCAATTTTTATACAACGATTCATATATTATACAACTATTTTTCAACTTTCATTCAACATTCAAATAAAAAAATATATATAACTATAACATAATACAATTTACATACAATTATACTACAATTTTACTATAATTTCGTAAGTATATTGTATCACGTGTTCTTTTTCTTCTTCTTCTTCTTCTTCTTCTTCTTCTTCTTCTTCTTCTTCTTCTTCGAGTTTCAATCTGATATTCAGCCAAAATCAAGTCTAATTTTCATCAAGCACCCTCAAAATTGGGATATAAACTCCAAACAATATTCCTAATTGTTTGCAACAACACCCAATCCAAACAAATAATGATTTTTTAAAATCAAATTCTAATTCAAAGCTTCAAAGTTTTTTAATGGCTGTCAATGGTGGAGAGTCAAATACCTTCAAAATTTATTGATTGACAATTTCAATGTGAACACCAATTGTGCAACATGAAAGGAAATTGCCAAGTTAAAACTCTATAGTAAAACGAAGAATTCCGTTAAAAATATATACAACATGAAAGGATAAAAAATAGAGGACATCAGAGGAAGAATAATTAGGGAAAGAACAGAGAATGAAAGATTGAGAGACCGAGAGTGACAGAGAAAGAGACGAAGAGAGACAGAGCACAGGAGAGAGAGAGAATAAGGATGAGAAATAATTGATTCCTTATTCAATTCCTAATATAAATGGATACTCATTTAATTCCTAAAGTGTATATAATTGATAAATTGTATATGCCTATGTAATTAAATTAAAACTTGAGTAGGGAAAGAATAAAGTTTCAAATAGTGTATAGGAAGGTAAAAATTTCTTGCTTTAGTGGCCTTAGGCTGCAGTCGGCCCTGGGTGGTAGGGGTGGGCATCAGTCGGTTCGGTCGGTTAGTATGAAAGTATGGTTCGGTTTATCGATTTTCGGTTTTGTAATATTAATAACCAAATCAAACCAAAGTTTTTTACGGTTCAGTACAGTTTTTTCAAGGTTCAGTTTGGTTATTTCCGGTTTAGTTTTTCGGTTATTTATCCGATGTAGACTCAATATATTCAATACTAGTATATATTTTAAAAGTTAATAACATCCCAGAGTATAAAGATGAAAGACAATAAGTTATGCATACAAAAGTATACAATAAGCAGTAGCTGCATACAATAAGTTATTACAGCATACATAACAAAAATAATTCCAGGGAATTACATAACCAAAAGAAAAAGTTCAAACCCCATATCCAACTAAGCAGTAGCTGCTTGATGGTGGTGGTGGTGGTGCTGCTTTGCTCTGAACAATAGCAGTAGTGGATTTCTTGAATAACCTCCCACTGTTGCTTAAAAGTTCTTGAATATGCTTTGCTTTGAACAATAGCAGTAGTGAATTTCTTTATCACATCATCAACTGTATATCCAACCAGTAAAAGCATTTTCTCATAAGCATGTACATAGCGCAACCATAAGCACACGGTGCTAGCAATTTTACGGAATGCAAACTTTGGAGTTGAAGTCAAAGAACAAATTTTTGTTGCTGCTATTTCCCATAGTTGCTTACCAATTCTGGCATGCTTGGATTCTTTCGACCAAAATGAAAAAAGTACAAATAGGATGGTAATATCTTCTGGAGATAAAGAAAAATTTAATGAAGCAGCATAAAAATTCAATTCTCTGAACTGAAGATATTTCACTTTTGCCGAAGCTAGCAAATCAGTTGAAGGCAAAATGCAGCTAAAGTAACTTCTTTGTACGGTACTTTTATCCACAAAACAACAACACCAAGAACGTAATGGGAGTATAAAAATACCAGTTGTTGTTGCTGCTGCTACTACACAGATGAAGTCCTACTAAACAGATGGCTGCTGCTGGTGGCGGCTGCTGCTGCTGCTACTACTACTACACAGATGAAGTCCTACTATACAGATGGCTGCTGCTGCTGCTGACTACTACTACACAGATGAAGTCCTAATACACAGATGGCTGCTGCTACTACACAAATGGCTGTTGTTACTACACAGATGATGTCCTACTAGAAGCATATGATTTTCACTTCAGATTTTAGCAACTAGAAGTCCTACTACACAGATGATGTTCCCAAGAGTTCGGGTTGAAGGAAAACCAAAAAATGGTAGCATAAAAGAAAAACAAAGATAGACAAGTACCCGAGGAGATTGTTAAAATCTAGAAAATAACCATGCTTCAAAATTTTAGGACCATGAGGCATAGTTGAACCTACAAAATAAGATAAGATCACAAGTTAAATAAAATATTTTTAATTATAAATAACAAAAGGATATCATAAGACGAGCAAATCTTTAAACTTACCACTTGTTCAAACTATGCATCAACAATGCTAGTATCTCTTTCAACAATGCAAGTTTCTTTTCCGCTCTTTGCTATATCTAAATAAAATTTGATAAAGTGTGTCATTTATCTAAACTTACAAAGTAAACTAATTTTCACTAAAACACTTATAAAACACAAAATCTTACCAAGTTCAATTTGCTCAAGAAATTCCAAATATTCTTCAACATTAATAGGAGTACCCTCGCATCTAAGCCAATCTTGAATACAAACAAGACTTTGCACCAACCGAGGAGTCAATGAACTCCTAAATGAATCAAGAAAGCGGCCACCGGTGCTAAATGCACATTCCGATGCAATACTAGAAATTGGAATGGCCAATACATCACGAGCGAACTCAGATAGAATAGGAAATCGAAGTGACATAACGTGAACTTGAAACTTTTTTGGTAAGCTCATGAAATCTTTTAAGAAACTTTATTACGTTTCTCACATTCATCCGATCATCACATACAAATGGACTTGCAACATTCCCATCCTCAAAAACACGCGTACAAAGATGAGTAGAAAATCCATCATAAAAAAGATGAAGCTTGTCAAAGGCCTTCTCAAAGTTTTGCGCCGTTTCCAACATCAAGTAGGTGGAATTCCACCTAATAAAAATATCCAAACACAATGTTTTACTACATTCTACCTCTTGATGTGCACAACATTTCCTAAACTTTAAGGTCCTTTGCGGAGATGATCTCACATACCTCACAGCTTGTCTAACACGTTTTACAAAAATATCAATTTCTTTCAAACCATCTTGCACAATTAGATTAAGTATGTGAGCCATGCATCTCACATGAAGATGCATACCACTCATCGAATTAGTTTTCCACATATATAGTTGTTTAGATAATTCTTTGATCATGACATCATTCGAAGAAGCATTATCAACAGTAACCGTGAATACCTTATCCAATTTCCATTCAAGCAAACAATTACCAATAACTTTTGCCATTTCGTCACCCCTATGACTAGAGATAGGGCAAAAATTTAGTATTCTTTTATGCAACACCCAATCTCTATCAATAAAATGACCCGTCAAACACATATAGTTAATTCTTTGTAACGAAGTCCATGTGTCTGTGGTAAGGCAAATTTTTGGTTTTACTTCTCTAAAATTTTTCATTAGTTTAAGCTTCTCTTCACTGTAAACTTGAAAATAATTCCTTGTAATTGTCGTACGAGAAGGAACATTAAATAGAGGTTGGGCTATGCTCATAAACTTCTTAAAGCCTTTCTTTTCAACAAAGCTAAAAGGTAATTCCTCCGTAATTACCATCTCAACTAAAGCCCTCCTAACTAGTTCTTAATCAAATTTCTATAGCACCCCACCATTAATTTGCCCATCCTTTTGTAAACACAATTATGTTTGAGTATTATCAACTTTCCGTGATATTTTTGGACATTTCTTTAAATGAGTATTCAATGTTGTTCCATTCAATCTTGAATCAGCTTTATAATCACGACCACAATATTTACACTTTGCTCTATCACCTCCATTATCATCCTTAAACTTTTCAAAATGATCCCAAGCAATTGATCTACACTGTACAGATTTTCTTTTTTTGGGCCTTGACTAGTTTCAACTGAATTTGTAGGTAAAGAAGTAGGTTTGTTTTCACATGAACCCACCTCACTTACTATACTTTCAACTTCTGCCATCTATAGAAAATCAAATGAAAACAGAATTAAAATACAAACTGGTATACGATATAAATCTAGCGTGTCGCAACTCGCATAAAATCAAGTCGGCAGTCGGCATAGAGGCAAAAGAACAAAAGAACAAAAGCAAAAACAGAGGCAAAAAAAGTTAAAAAATAAAGGATGCAACTGTCACTTCTTTTTGGCAAATGTTAAGTTGTTAACTCGAAAGAGTCCTAAAAGTAAGACGCAAACGCGCATATATACTAGAAAGAATAGCAGAAAAATCGTAAGTTTAAAGAAACTAGCAGGAGGAGGAGGAGTGACTCCAACGAGGGAAAATTGATGAGGAACTCAGAAGAAGGAGGTAACCACTAACCTGAGGAAAAAGGATGAGCGATGAGTGGAGGAAAAAGACGTCACAGGCTCAGAAGTCACCGCAACAGCAGTCGCCACAATCGCACAGAGGATTCAAGATTGTTAACTCGAAAGAGTCCTAACTCAGTAACTCCTAAAAGTAAGACGCAAACGCACATATATGCTATAAACAATAGCAGAAAAATTGAAAATTTAACGAAATCAGCAGTAGGAGCGACGAGGGAAAACTGAAAAGGAACTCAGAAGAAGGAGCTAGGAGCCGGAGGTAACCACTAACCTAACACCTTAGGAAGAAGGATGAGCAAGTTCAAGATTGGTTTTACCACTAAATCAATTTTTGTTTCCTCTCTGCATTCTCAGAGCGACGAGCGAGGTAACCACTAAACCAATTTTTGTTTCCTCTCTGCATTCTCAGAGCGACGAGTGGAGGAAGAAGGCGTCACAGCCGGAAGTCGGAACTCGGGCGTCGGTAGTGGTAGGGGTGGACAATAGCACAGCCTCAACTCTCAACTCTCAACCCTAATTTCGGAGGTGAGGTCGTGACTCGTGAGGATTGAGGAAGGTCGAAGTCGAACTGTCGAAAAGGATTAGGGTCTTAAGGATTAACGATTAGTAGGGTATTTGAATTTTAGGTTTGGGTAACTTTACCTGGGCTGGGCTGCCTTCAGATAGGTTTGATTAGGGGTGGGCTTCAGATGGGCGAAGGATTGGACTTCAGAAACTAAGAATCCAAAAGTTTTGGGTAAGAAACTAAGAGTGCAAAAGGCAAAAGCAGGCTGATAAAAAGTTCGGTTTTTTCGGTTAAACCGAAAAACGAACCGTTAAAATCGAAAACCGAACGGAAAATCGAACTTTTAAAAAATTATAAACCGCAAACCGACCAAAAAACCGAAAAACCAAAACCGAATAAATCAAAATTTTCGGTTCGACCAGTATTTTCGGTTCAGTCGGTATTATGCCCACCCTACTGGGTGGTTTATATGGTTGGATTCTGAGATGTTTTTGAGGAAAAAAGCAGAATACACGAGTGTCTTTTCTCTTTTGGCTTTACGTAGTAAACTGGAAAGCATAACCTAAGTAGACAGCATGTTAGAATTCCTAGCTCTCTCATTTTCATGCTTTACATTAATAAAATTCTGATTACCTAACAAAAGAGAGGAAAAAAAATCGTAGGCTTTAGAAATGTCCTAAATAGAAAAAAGCTCAGGCACCTATGTTCTCAAATTAAGCTCCTTTATCCATCCTCTTGACGATACCAGCAATAACCTGAAATATTGGTATCGAAATCAAGCATCGGAGACTGAGGCGTTGCCGGGATTTCAAAGTTACCGATCCTAAATTTTAGAACGACGATATTAAATGTTAATAATTGAATTTTAAATTAAGTATTTGATCATATTTAATAAATTCTTTAGTAGTATATTATTTGAGCAAAAGTAACTGAGTCAGACCGCCCGTGTTCGGGCTTCTAGCTCCGCCCTTGATTGGAGAAGTAACAGAAAAAGAAAAAAGAAAAAAAGAGTTAAGAACACTGAATGTTAAACCGTGTATATGTTCAATGCTAGTATATATTTCAAAAGTTAATAACATCCCAGAGTATAAAGATGAAAGACAAAAAGTTATGCATACAAAAGAAAGAAAAAGTATACAACTTTCTGAAAAAAACTGCATTATTATTATTACAGCGTACATAACAAAAATAATTCCAGAAAATTACATAACCAAAAGAAAAAGTTCAAACCCCATATCCAACTAAGCTACAATTCTTGTGCACATAAGTGCAGAGTGAAGAGGTCTTCATTAAACTTGACCTATATATGTCAAACTCCATTACCATATCCCACAAACCATTAAATGGTAGGAGCAGAAAAGAGTTTTTTAAGCTATAGACAACAAGATACTTGCGCGCATTCTACAAAATTTTACTGCCAGGAAGTTCAATCCACTGAAGTTGGAGTTCAACTTCTCCACATTCAACATTTCTCAACCTTAGGATCATATCTTGAACAACCTTACCATCTTGCCATACAACTCTACTCTCTTCGGCAAGGCAGTTTGTCCTACAAGGCAGTACTCTTGTAATTACAGTGCCAGATGGGAGGCCATCTAAGTTCATTTTTAGAGCCTCTACAAATGGTTTTATGTCAAATTCTGCATCTCCCATTTTGTCGTCCATGCTGAACGTGTCGTGATCATAAACAGTCTGCAAGTGGATATAATAAACAAACATCAACCGATCAATCAAAATGCTTCTTAATCCCAAATTATTTGGGATCGACTATGTGAATCCTCTATATATGTTCTATTCTTTTAGACTTTACCATTATAGAATACTTAGTCATGTTAATACCCCGAAAAGCAGGAGAACAAAGAATATCGGGGACACAATGAAGTAAATAAAAAGGTTTTATCTCTAACAGTTTAAACTTTTAGATGATATGATGACACACTTCAACATGATATGAGAGCAGGCATAACTTTCACGTGTTTGGCCTATCAAAAAGAATCAAGCCCGCGCGTGAGGGGCGTGTTGGAGACATAGTATGTTCTTAAACTCTTAGATGAGATGGTCACACACTACAACAAATTAAAGAAATTAATGACGAGGAATGTTTTTTTGCTAGGGATTGTGACACAACCAGCCGGCCAGGAAATTAAGAAAATTTATGTAATATGTAGCAAGAAAATTTACCAGCTTAACAGGAAGACTGGGATCAGAAACTGAGAGGGTCAGTTCTTCATTCCACTCAGGATTAATATCCTTCTTTATAACTCGCGTCTTCAGTTTCTGCATTTAATTTCAAACGTAAGCAAGTCCAAACTTTGTGTTAGAGCAAAGGCTACATACGAAAAAGCAAAAGAATTTCTTGTAACTGCCAAAATCCAAGTTCTCGACCTAACATATCCCAAGCAGCTAAAAAATTTACAAATTAGCTAAAGCCATGAATGAAAAGAAGAGCCAGCTGTTGGGATTTCCATGAGTTTTTCTTAGTTCAATGGTAGCTGCTTTAGATCCTTCATTTTCAAAGCTTTACAACTCCAACTGAACCTGAATTACGAGTATTCGGGGAATATTTTATATGCAACCGAACACTATATGAAAATTATACTGTGTATGTAGATTCAGAGGTGGATCCAGAATTTTAAGCACGTGAGTTTCTACAACGATCTCAAGTTAATATACATGATAATTAGACCAACGAACTCAGTTAAATATTCTAATACTTTTAATGAGTTTTTTAGTACAATATAGGATCTATGAAAAAGTTTTTGGGTTCACGTAAACCCCTAAGCTTTGCACTATCTCCGCTTCGATGTAGATCAATACTATTTTTATGCGTATATCTTAATCTGAAATATTATTAATAAAATTTCTAACATCGCTGCTAATTGTACGTATTTATGACTAGGTGTATATTTACAGCTGCTTTGAAACATATCTAGAAGTAGAATCTAGAAATTATATTATCCTATCAAAAAGGCAGCTTAGTGCACTAAGCTCCCGCTATATACAAGATTGGGGGAGGGTTAGACAAGGCTACCCTGCATTTCTGTAAGAGGTTGTTTCCACGGTTTGAACCTGTGACCTTCCGTTCACACAGCAACATGAAAAACTTAAATTAAAATCAAGGGAAGTATATAAAGGAGGGAAGAAATGAGACCTGTTTTTTACCCATCTTGACAACACAATAAGGATCACTGGTTCGGACATCACGAACAGCAAGGTTAACTCCTCTCTTTATTTTGATTCTCAGAAGTCCCAAAAGGTTGTCCATTAATGATTTTGTTGCACTTGCTGCTCCTTTGCTGTCTGGTGTTTTTGGTGATGACTCCATGTCTTTCTTATCTTTAGCCTCTCCTCCTTATACTAAAAATAAATCTATGTATATATAATTAATATTATGAACGTACCAAATCAATTGTCGGTTCTTTTCACCAACGTTTTTCACGAACACCCTTCCCACTAACTCAAACTCGATTTCTGTCAAATCTACCACACAAAAAAAAAAAATTAAATAAAAAATGGAGTTATTCAAAAAGAAATAATTAAATAGTGGAATTGTATGTTAGACTGTTACGTTAACAACATCAGAATCATCAGAATATGAAATGAGAATTACACTCTTACTTTTGAATACCTTTTAAGAAAAATATTTAATTACTAGTTTTTTGTCTTTCTTCAAATGTCCCACTTAAATTAATTCTTTACTACTTGAACAGTAAGAGTAAATCAGAAAAAATTAGTTTACTCTTTTTATTATAAAACATAATAAAGAGCAGTCCGGTGCACTAAGCTCCCGCGCATCCAGGAAAGAACTGGACCACAATGATATATTGTACGCATTCTTACCCTGCATTTCTACAAGAGGCTGTTTTCACGGCTCAAACCCGTGACCTCCTGATCACATGTCATCAACTTTACCGATTACGCCATGTTCCCTTTTTGTTATAAACATAATATATTTTAAAAATAAATTTAATTTGCTAAAACAATTAATATTGGACGAAAGATATGATAGAACATCACAGAAAGTGTATAAATAAAACGTTACACTTTTCTTCTTAGGGCCCCATCTGTAATAGGAATCTTTCTAAAAGTATCTTTTGGTCCACACTGCACATAGAGATGTATTCGGAAATGATCTTAGCACCAATGACCAACCAAGTGGAACAATGAATATTAATCCATTTTGGAAAGAGATCCCTCATCCCATTATCAACAAATCAAATCACAATGACTTGACATCTTTTATCTTTAATAATAAAGTTGACTAATGAGCAGCAACAACAATTAAAAATTCAATATAATTTCACAAGTGAAATCTAAGAAAAATAATATGCACGTAAATTTTATTCTTATTTTAAAAAGATAAAAAAATTATTTCTACTAGACCCTCATCCGAGGAAAAAGTTGACTAATGCATCCAAATGAAATAACCCCTTAAATAAATATAATTGGCCTAAACAAGTACTAATGTCAATGTTAAAAATAATTTATAATGTAATTGCATGCAACTATCAGTTCTCACATGCTGATTCAATTGATGTCAATGCCACTCCTTCAAATGAAGAAAAATATATAATTGGATAGTGATTAACATTTCAACAAACTTTGTTAAATACTTTTAATGGTGGAAAAAAGAATAAAGAAATAAAAATCTCAATGCTTCCTTGACTCTAAAGATGGCAACAAAATCCCAAGTAAATCTCTTTTCTCCAAAAAAAAAAAAAAAAAAAAATTATAATCTTCTATTACATTAGGAGATCAAGAATAGAGAATGTTCTTGTGAAACTTACGATGATTATGTTACGGGCGCTCTGACTTCCGAATTATAGAAGGAAGAAAGAGAAGGGTGTTCGAATGAATATTTATTATTTGTTGTTATTGAGGGAAGGTGCAAAGAGAAGCAAAGACGATTAGTTATTTGACAAATGAAATTTCAAGAAATAAGAGTTTCAGTTGGCAATGGTTGGTGCCTAATATGTTTCATGCTTAATTCTTGTCCACTAGGCAAACGGATAAAGCGATATGACATAGTCTTTCTATCCATGTTTTTCTCAATTTATGTTTGAAGAGGCTAAAAGATTAATCTCATAAGATTATTGGGAAAAAAGAATTTAAGTTTTTATCCACGAAAATATTAAAAATAATTTTGAATGATCACGTAATTTGATCGATCGATTTCAGCAAGCTATTTAGCATCTTTTCCTAGTTGTCAACTCGTACTTAGTTTAAATACTTATCTATTCTTTTTTTTTTTTCTAACAAGGAATGTATTTCTTTACACCGTTTATTACGAAGAAAAGGACGGTTGGGTGAAGCATTTTGTATTTATATAGGATCCAAGGAAGGGTCGCACCTCTAGGGGTATGATGAAGACAGCCTATCTAATGCAAGCATTAAAGATGCTTTCCCAATTCCAACCTATGACCTATAGGTTACATGGAGACAACTTTACCACAAGATTAAAAATAAATCTCTCTAGTTATCTTTAATAAGTAGTTCTCATTTTCCATCTATTATCCAAATATTCTTCATTTTCAGTTGAGTAAGATCAATGGCTTAAATCTATCTCCAATAATTCTTGTTGGCATCTGTACCGAGTAAGAAATCAACTTCATTTGAGGCAGTATATGGAATCTATGGCGTACACAAAATTTTTGATAAGCAGTCTCACAATTGATCGGCGGAGTTCATCATTTAAATGGTTATTCAACTATCCAAAATTATCTAGTAAAGTTATTTTTCTTTCGCTTATAATCGAAAAGTCACTTAACTATGCTTATGGCACTTAAAAGATCACTCAACCAGATTTCTCAAACTTTTCATTGCCAAATACTATTTTACCCTCTAAATTATCAACTTTTTCCTTTAATATTATAATATTTTAATCTACATTATGGACTAACTTATAGAAAATAAATTTTATTTATAAAATAAAAAATAAAAAATAGTTTTCTAGCATACATAATGTAGGAATAATGATATAATTAAGCATAATATTCAAGAATATATAATGTACATTATAGAAACACCTTTATTTTAAATAATTATTTTTTATATTACGTGCATGGAATACATATTATAAAATATTTATTTTCTTTCATTATGAATTGTGTAAATAAATTTTTGAGTTTTTGTTGTTAATATCAAAATTATTATTACGATTAAATTGTTCTAATTAATTGTTTTTTACTATGATCAATATTTTATTATTCCAACATTATATATGGTTAAAACTATTTTATTTTTTTAATTTATAAATAAAATTTAATTATTCTATAGGTAAGTTCATAATATAAATTAAAAGGAGAAAAAATAATAATATTTAAAACTTAAAAAAAGAAGAAGATAAAAGTTGATAATTTAGAGGGTAAAATAGGTATTTGACAATCAAAAGTTTGAAAAATCTAATTGAGTGACCTTCTGAATGTTGTAGGCATAGTTACATGATTTTATTGTTACAAACGGAAAAAGAATGACATTAGTAGATAATTTCGTATAAATTGAGTGACTATTTGAGTAATGGACTCTTAATCGGGGATACACCTCCATTTCTAATTGCTTGAAAGTTAGTAGCTGACACTTTTCAATTCCAAACAAAATTGAAGCGGGTTAATGTCAATCCTTTGTAATTGTTTAGTTCTATTCAGACCCAAATAATCCCAATATCAATATGTTTGTTGTAAATATATGCTTCCTTTTTTTGGCTTTTGCCGTCACAGTTTTTTGGGTACTTATTTGGATTCTTGTTGTTTAAACATGAACTTGTATGTTTGAACATTTATTTTGGACTCTCCTCTCCTCAACATTTATTTTAAAAAATATTTTACTCATAAAATTATTTTTTTTCAATTGGAGAAAAATATTTTTCCTATCAAGAAAAAGAAAAAATATTTTCCAAAACTCTTTATCAATCACGGAGACGACCCTTTGGCACAAACTAAAACTTAGTGTATTTTTCTATATGAACTAAAGGTCACATAAACTAGAGGCTAGACAATTTGAGGCACATACTTTGACACACTTTCTTTTCCAAGAATGTGTATTCTCCCAAGTTCAGTTCCTTGCTATATCAAATTCCAGATTGCCAACACGGTTAAACTCAAAAATCAGGTTGCACAAGCAACAGATAGTTCAAATTTGGACATCGAGTTGCTTAAAAAAAAGCCGAAAGCACCTCATTTTCGAAATATTTTAGAGAAATGTGCATGAAAATTCTAATGTTATTTCAGAGAAAATAAGGTAATCAATACTTTAATTTCCAGTTATGAAATGCTGCTCTTTCCATCCCCAAATTACTTTAACATTAATTTTTTCTAGGAATATTAATTGACAGGAACTATAGACCATGTTAGGCAAAGATTTTATAGTCTTATCTGTTTAACATACGAAGGCCTAGAAACTCTATGATTACTTACTGTTCGAGGCTGAAAGAAGCACAAGGGAAACCCACGATGATATAAAAAAACAAGACACAAGAATGCAATCAAGAGCCCGCAAAGACACGAAAGAATGTAAATGGAGACAACATCATGTATATTAAACTGTTTCTCTGACTTTCACCGGAACAAGAAAGAGATAAGACCAATCTGCCCAGCATATGGCATAGGAATATGAATCCAGCACCGGCGATGAAGACAAATGCTTCAGTTCTTAGTAACACCAATCACCTTCTCCAAATGACAAATTTTCGGTAATCTCAGATCAAAAGCAAATAACACCAGTATCAAGCCAGATCCATTATTTCCCAAGGATAACTTTATTTACAACACTAACAGGCAAGGCATAAGCAGGATCTATAGGTTTCAGCCCTGGATATTCAAGAAGTGAAAGCCCTGCAGTGCAGAAAATATAAAGGAATAAATTAAAACAATTGAGGTCAGAAATGTCAAATTTAGCCATTGCCAACAATTGGAAAGAACAGAAGTAGCTGATAGAAAAAGTTTCCACAAATATCTTCCCTATAAAATTTGCTTCTAGGTTTATTACTTACAAAGCCTTTTTTGCTTTAAGGAATAGAAAATTATGGAAGCCAAGAGTAAAATACTGCTTGAAAATAAAGGGAACCAGTATAAAAACAGTTGACAACTATGCATGTACCATCTCTATGAAAATGTCTCAGCAGTATAAAGAAGCTCATTCAATAATGAAATTAGTAATGCAGTTAAAACTTTAAATCAAATGGATCAAAAGTTCACTTAATAAATCTATCTTACTATTCCTCACTTGCCTTTTAACATATATTTATACCATCTGAAATTATCTAGGATGCAGAAGAAGGAGTCACGCATTGCAATCTCTTTTAGAAACAAACATGTGATGCACATTATATTCCTAACCTTGCCACCCCTCCACCAGAAAAGTTGGCATCATTGATTGAATTGCTAATGCACCCATGGCAGGCGTGTTTGTAAACTCATGATCATTAATCAAGTTCATGGCTAACACACGCATGTTGGGTGTTATTCCAAGATACCACATTAGTAGTCAGAAAGGTTGGCATCATGGCTCAAGTTAATGTGAATGGCTTATTATGAACACCATTGTTAGCTCAGAATCTTATAGGTAATGACTCGTGTACCACAACACATCATGTAACTGACAAATGTTTTAGATCAGCTTTTTATATTCTAAATAGGACTTCCAAGCTTCCATCTTTCAATTCTCATCAGATATGAACTTAGCATGCTCAAAAGCATGATGTCCACCATGTCATTACAGATAAAAATAGGCTAAGCATTTTGCAATCAGCATGGTCAACTAACTCTTACCAGCAACTCCAAAGTAAGTGTGGAAGACATCAACCGCATCATCTGGCCTATCTGAAATTCCACCCTTCTCTTTATCCTACATTCATGAAGGAGTTGTATAAGTTGATGATGGAGTTGTACAATTACATGAAAATATGATATCTATGGCCAAGATTCAAGCAGTGTAATCAAAGGCGAAAAGCTCTAAAAACTGCTCTAGGTCTATTGAGGCTTTAAGCGCAACGCACACTTAAAGTATGGGCTTTAGAAAAAAAAAGAAAAAGAAAAGGCGCAATGGGGAAAAAGATAAAAATATATGTAATCCAAGAAAAAATAACAAATTCATTCATAATGCTTTCCTTAACACTAATACACTTATTGCCGATTATATTTGTTGTTTAGTATTGCTCGATTCAAGATAGAACTCTTGGGCAATGAGGCACATTAGTGCCTTGCCTACAGTGAAACGCGACTTATGCGACGTGAAGTGCCCTCCTCGAGTTTTTCTGAGCTTCAGGGCTGAGCGCCTTAAACGAGCCTTGACAACACTGGATTCAACTAAAAGAACTGGTCAAATTCAGATGTAACCTGACAGTCCAAGATAAATTTTGCAAGCTTCTCCTTGTCGATCCAGTGCACTCTGTCAATCATGATTAAGCTGGAAAGAACCCACCAAGAGTAGCAGACCTGAGAGGAAACAACAGGAATATCAATAAAGCTCAAGTGACATGCAAATAGAAATTTCAATTTAGCAAGAGTAACTAACATCAGGAAGCTTCTCAGGACGCCCATTTAGACCTCCAGATTTAACTTGTCTTTCGCATAACCACCAACCAAGGAGGTCCTTATCAACATGATGCAGAGAACCAGTTATTGCAAGAGCTCCCACACAACAGAAAACTGCAATGAAGAGGCATAGTAATGATTGCAGTCCAATAATGCAGTGAAAAGTGACTTATATATGATAAGAAGACTAGCGAAAGATGGAAACTAACTGTAACACAAAGAGCTTAAAAACCAAGAAATAGCCGAAAAAGATGGAAACTAAATGTAACACAAAGAGCTTAAAAACCAACAACTAGCCGAAACATTGACCCCCCCCCCTAACTTTTCACCAATAATATGGCTTTTAACTAAATGTCATATAGTTTGACTGATTAAAGAGAGATTTTACTACAGAAAAACTAAATCCTCCAGCAAACACTATTTGTTCCATGCAAAAGAAGAGAAGCAAAATAGAAGGATTTTTATTTCATTCTCACTTTTTTTTACATCAGTTGTTTCACCAATCTAGGACCTACAAACGGATTATTTATCTCGATTGAACGATTATCAAAAGCAGATAATGACCATAAAGAGTCATTGTGCTCTATCCATTGCTCGTGACTATTTCAAATCTTTTGACAACTTGAAATATCATGCAACACCAGTACCTTCTACTGATGATTTTATCTTACTTATAGCCAACTAATTCTGGTTTCTGGTAGAAGAGCTTATTATCTTAGTTGTTGATCTAGATATCAAATGATAGCGCGCTATTATGGGACACTAATCACAATGACTTAGGAGTAGAATCCTTAAGTGGAACATGAAATGTGGAAATCTTGCAAAAAAATTGCGTCTGTGGAATAGAAACAAAATTAAAAAACTCAAATAAGTTCGTGTTTTAGTTCAAATAACTATCAGAAGTATGGTAAAACTCATCATTTCTTTGTTCAACATACTTTGCCCAGCATGAGATTCTGCTCCAGGTGTGCATCCAAATCCACCATCCACATTCTTGCAACTTACAATATATTTCACTGCTTTTCCAACATCAATTTTATCCAACTGGCGCAGCAGTGCTAGAGAACAGATTGCAATGTAAGAGAACCTAAAAGAAGACTTAATTTAGGTCATACCATTCTCAAATGACTGCTAATATTAGTTTCCAACAACAAATATCTAAAATCATAGCCAATCCCTGCTAGAATAAGAAAGATTTAAGGGGGAAAAAAAGAAACGAATTCTACACTAAAGCATGCTGAAATACGTAAACAGTAAAACAAAAAAAAGCAGCTATTACCGTGTGTCAACTTCACCCCACATATCACCAGAAAAGGATCCATCTTCATTTTGCAGGCCGGCAATATCTGGTCGAAAAAGTCAAGTTTATCCTTGGTTACACAGGATTCTCAATTGGTGTCTAATGGACTCAATGCCAATTAATTAATTAATATTAATCAACTGATGAGTGCCTTCTACAATAGTTTCACCATATTTTAGGTGTCAAAGAGCAATCCCACCAAACGAGCCAAACATATCCAAATACTGGTTTCTAAGTTATCGGCAAAAGCAATCAATGCTATTAGTGCTACAGGTTCAAACATATAGATGAGATCTAAAGAGATCCATGGACAGAAATTCTGCTGCAATTACAGACATGATGAAGGATACAGCTTGACACCTTATCAATGTCAAGAACATGTAGTTTATCAAATAGGGCCAAGACTTGAATAGCACTAAGTGTATACAGCATATGCGGATCATGTCCAATGTTACCACCAAATCCACCTGCATATTAGACAAATGGAGAAGTGAACTTTTACATAAAGATCATGTAGAGTAACTTAATCCAACAAGGGAGAGTAAAAGAGAAAAAGAACAAATAAATGACAGGTATCCTTTTAAAGAGCAGCTGGCAGACTAGCTGCAGTAAAGTATGACAGTAAATTTGGAAATAAGCCCAAAAATTTACTGTCACAAAACAAAATAAAGTGCAAGAAAACACACCGGATTCGTGTTGGCACTGCATGACCCATGAAATAACTTCATCTTTATCCACAGCATCAAGCTTTCCCAAAATATCAAGAGTTGTCAATCCCCAGTATGCCCCATTTAATCTCAGATGCTCCATCACCACAGATTCAAAATCATCTTTCCTCTGAAGTTATATGAGCACATTTTAGAAATAAAAATAATATAATACATACTTATATAGAGATACAGTAAGCAACAGATCCACAAAAAATCAATTATTAACTATTTGACTCATCTTAAATGTAAAGTACTTGCATGTCACGCCACGTTTATGAAGTTAGGAGATTGATTTCTCCTAGAGTTATTGGACATTCTATGTGCTTACTAACTATCACGTAGACGTCTACTCCAAACACTACTGGAACTCAAAGACGAGTCACAAGTTACAACTAATACAATATTTGAGGAGAAAAGCCATGAAATGATATTAGTGCCACTTTAACATAAACCAAATATCTTGGACAAACTTTAGGCTCTACAACATGAATTAATTGTTCCGAATTCCATTTAACTTTTGCCTATTTTATTAAGAGACTATTTGTCTACCGGTAGTATGTTTGAGCAGTGCCACGCAAATATGATCATAAGAAGAAGATACTACCAGCCACATGCGTACCAGAACAAGGATGCAGATGGAAACTTTCCGGTGAACAAGTAATACAATAACAGATATAGTATAAGATGAAAAGGAAAAAGAATAAGTAGATGTGAAACAAGATGAGTACCTTTTCAACTGTTAAAATGTACGCAACATGCCTTTCCACCTGCAGTTCTCCCATCTGCAGTTATTATGGCACATAAGTTAGATTACGATAATAGCCTAAGTGTATCAAAGCAAAAATTATTAACCCAAAACAAAACGTTGAACTCCATTTCATAATATTCTATTGTCAAACTTGTAACTCAGCTCTGCCAACACCATATGACTGAGTTTCCTGCTGTATCATTGACCCAAAGATCCAACCAAATAATGCTAAAAGGATACTGTAATATCCAAATTTACAAGTATAATGAAAAGAACATTGTCACAAGAAAAGGACATTTAAGTAGCGTTAAGTTTCTTGTAGTGGAGACATCAACATATTTGCTCTTATCCAGAAAATAAAAAGAGGAAAAGCAAAGCAGGATCCAACTTCGTCAAAGTTCTAAACTCCAAAAACCATGGAAACAAGAAAGAGTCTAGTTTACTGCCGCTGTGCTAACGAGTGTGAACACCTCCTTTCCTGTACATTTTAAAATCAGTTGTAAAAAGGGTTCTGCAGCCAAGGGAAAATCAGAACAATATTTGACTCATCCAAAGGGCTCTACAGAGTTCCAACCAAAAAAGTGTAGCTCGCGCAAATGGTCTACTAATGGAAAACTAAAACGCTATATATTGAGACACTCCTTTAGTTTCTCAAAGCTTGTAAAATACCCTCTTAAAACCTAAATTGCTTGGACATGGGTGCAAGTGTCCGACACGGGTGTGGATCTAGAGGTCGGATCCTTCGCGATGTAAATTCTAAGATTCAGGGATATGAATTCTAGTAAAAATACGGGTATGGGGATCTGACTAAAAATAATTCAAAAATATAAAAATATCTCTAAATAATGAGAAAATTTGTGGAACATTTACGTATAGCTTGTAAAGTGTGGATTAGATAAGTAAAAGATTGATTTCCTAGATAAGGTATGCCATTTTTTTCAAATTTATCCTAGTTTTGGTTCTGATTTTGGGAATTAAATTGTATCTCATTTCGAATTTTTCCGTCCGTCATGATCAAAGTACCCAAAATTGTCTGAGTGGATCCGATACGATCCTGTACCACAACCATACTAGTGTCGTGTCGACACGAGTGCGGCACCTAAACTGCCCGTGTCGGAGCAACTTAGGTGAAAACTAAGACGACATATATTGAGATATCGGAAAACAAGTTAGAAATGATTAAAGAAAATCTTGAGACATTGCAGGAAGGAGTTTCTAGGTTATAGTATTATGATTGTTAAAAAGTGATCACTGAGAACACTTGCTATTTCGCCGCCCAGCTTGAACCTTGAATATGCTTCATTTGAATAGCTGATTCCTTTGAATTACAGTCATTCAATTCTACCTATCTTGAATCAAGCAATTCTCAACTGGTATCAAGTCGAATGTCTCATCAGTGACCTTGAGGACAAGGGCAATTTCAAATTAATTGGTCCTCAGATGAGGGGCATTTGCAGTGAAACTATTGTGGGGAACCGTTTAGCCATTAGATTTCAATTTCAATTTCTAATTTGTAATTTGAGTTCGTTGATTCATAGAAAACCAGAAAATTTGTCCCTAAATTCCATTTATGTATTTTGATTCATCCGCCAATATGCAGGGATCACATATAAGTTAGCGAATACAAGGGTTTTTTTAATGTTATGAATTGATTACAAGTGAATATGAGAAAGATGGAAACTTACATCACCGGGAAAAAAAGAGATTGAATTCGCCGGAGAGACTAGATCAGAAGCAAATCGCCGACATTGAGACTCTGAAACGGGTCGGTTCTTCAACCCCAAATGAGGATGCCTCTCATGGGTCATGTGAAATCAGCCCAAAACAGTGACCCAAATCCATTAGATATTGGGTCAATTTCGAAATCCATCCGCCTAAAGAAACTGGAATTATTATTAATAGGAATTTTTACCTAGATATACTTCTTTGGATAAATATTTATTACTTTATATACTGGCCTCTATGTATATGCATTGCACGTATATATCTCTCGCTAATTATTAACAGAAAGATGAAAAATATTTTCTTCCTTTTATTGAAAATCAAAGTTTTTATCTAACTATAAACTGTAGATATCTTTTTAGGTCATTTCTCAAAATATGTCATATAACTGACGATTTTAGAAAAACAATATCAAAGTCAATCAAGTTACAATTTTAGAAATTAAGACAACGTTACTGTACCCTTTCGATTATCGAGTTATTCTGCCAGGTCTTTTTTTTTTTTTTTTTCTTTTACTTCATGATATAAGTTTGTAATTTGTAAATCGTATAGTTATGTCATTGTTCCTCATCATCTTTGTATGTACATGTTTTGAGTGAATAAATATTTGAGTCTTCAGTTTGGTCTAGAAAGATTTTAGTGTTCAACGTAAATCTGATAAGTCTCTTTACCTTATTCATTGTAGACTTTAAATAGTGATGGTGATTATAATTTTATCCTACATGAAGTATATAGTTAAATCCTACAAATTATTTACTAATTTAGCACCTTATTCTTATGTATTTTTCCCTTATATTATTTTTCCCTTGGTCCT
Source organism: Nicotiana obtusifolia (assembly GCA_002018475.1). Classification (NCBI taxonomy): domain Eukaryota; kingdom Viridiplantae; phylum Streptophyta; class Magnoliopsida; order Solanales; family Solanaceae; genus Nicotiana; species Nicotiana obtusifolia. Next base: position 68,089 of record MCJB01048904.1, read on the forward strand.
TAAAGTATATATATATTTTTCATTTTTCCTAAACTTTGCGACCAAATTTCTTAATACGACAATGTAAACGTTTTGCTACAAATTTCAGCCTCATCTAAAGGTTCAGTTGTCCACTATAGTCTCATCTTTTTAGAATGTATTGTACATCATATTCATTTGATTTATTTGTGAGAATTACATTAATGAAAATAAAATACTTCACATCCAACTCTAGGTTATGGGCATTTCTTACGTCTTGTCTCAATATATGTCAACTAAGCAGCGTTTTAGAAAGGTATTTACAATTTACCCCTTTGATTATCAAATTATTGTTTTATGTCAAATGTTTTTTGCTTCGTGATATTTTCGTTGTCTTTCTTAAAGAAAAAATGTATGTCCGTAAATCTTGTATATTACACCACTGTGCGTTTATGTTCTCTGTTTGATGTAGTTATAAGAAAAACTATTTAATGACCTGCATACAAAAATCTAATGAAATATGTGATATTTCAAATTATTAATTCTAGGTCATCTTAGTTATAACATACCGGAGGAGAATGATTCGCTATCTTTTTTAATTGGTTGGTTATAGGCTAATATTAACTTGTGTGGAATAAATCTAAATCTCATATATTTACCCAAAATAAAGAGAATCTACATCTCATACAAACTGGAGAACCAAATACACTACTAGAAATCAGGCATTTAGAGACCAAACATTAGCGACCAAAGTTGGTCTGCCACAAAAAGAGACCAACTTTGGTCGCAAACATAGACGAAAAAAATGAAAAAAAAACTTAAATAAAATAGCGACCATTATTGGTCGCCAAGTGGTCGCTAGTGTGTTCAACATTTTGACCGGACTGGTCAAACAAATCCGGTCAAAGAAAATTCAAAAATAGCGACCAACTTTGGTCGCTAAACTGGACCCACGTTCAATATTAGCGACCAAAGTTGGTCGCCTAAGGAAGGGAAATTTTCTGGGGAAATAAGCGACCAAAGTTGGTCGCTTTTCTTGAATATTAAATTAAATCAGAAATTAAATTGACGACCAACTTTGGTCGCAAATAGAAAGGTATATATGTTAGCGACCAAAGTTGGTCGCTTTCTTTTTAATATTTTACCAAAGTGTATAAATATATTACTAATATATATATATA